>OVAN01002638.1:0-32520 GCA_900406275.1 Anastatica hierochuntica
ATGAACCAAGAAACTCCAAAAGCCACAAAAGAGTAGAAAGTGTTGAACACAGTACACTTAGCAAAGTATCAACATTCATCCTGCAACTTATCAAGAAAAGAAGCAAGACTAACCACCAGCTGTAGTTCCTTGGTACTAACATGGTCTTAATTTGGAGTTGTTAGTGCTTGATTTGGAGCCTCTCGGATAATAAGTGTATACATATTTAGACACCCCTAAGGTTATGTATACATATTTTAAAGCGTATAGGTATAAATATTTAATCAGAATTATATTTTCTAGTAAAGAGTATATGTTATAATAATAAAATATGCATGCTAAATGTATAGTATAGTAGTATTTACTTGCCCATATTTTTTAAATAGTAGAATAGTGATTATTAAAAATGAAGTATATGTTTGTCAATTTATATAACACATAAAATATAAACCAAAAATAACGAAAAGCAAATAATATTAACAATTTACAAATTAGAGAAATTATATTTACTTAATATTCATATATTGAAAGCTGAATACAAAATTTATTACTCAATTTAAATAGTTGCAGTATTATTAAATCCATACATATCTAATACATAAACTATATTAACATGATAAAATCTATCAAATGTTCAATTATCTCAATCCAATAAGCCCAATTCGACATAACTGAAAATTCTTTATCTTCTTCATATTTATCAACTCGTGCGATTCACCAACATTTATCACCTGTCGAACAATGTCTTAAAAAAAATATAAAGTTAATTAATAATCATACATAAATAACAGATAAAGATACCGTATAAATATTTTAAAATATGGTATGTAATTAGAGTATACCGAATAAGTGTACCTATCAAATAATAAACATTCAAAGACCCATTCAGAACATTTTTAAAATTAGCCAACTTCAAAAATATGTCATTAGATTTTGGTTGACATCGGCTAATAGTAGTGATGTTCATAAAAGTCATCTTGAAATCATGCATTGTTGGCCTAAACTGGCCGGATGGTTTAGTAAGAGAAAAAATCTCAATGATTCTCCATTCACCGACAAGTAAAGATTTTTGAAATCTTAACATTTAGGACTTCTTTATTGAAGCATGAATAAGATTTCCATGTAAAACCATTATAAATTGTTAATATAACACATCATATAATAAACATAACGAAAGATGTAAACAAATATAAATTAACTCTTACATTTTCATCAGCAAGAACTAAGTCGATTGATTCACCAATTTGACCCGGAAATTGTCTCCAGGAATGCAGGATCTTGACCTCGACTCTCCACGCTGTTTTAAATGGTTTTAAACTCTTCAGAGGAGTGACTCTGTTCTGTAGTGCCATTGTTCAGAGGATTTATGAATATTTAGTTTGTAATCGGAACTTATAATTCTTATGCGTACAATGATATGTATTTATAATGGTTTACCTTAATTCGTAACAATCAAATCTTAACATATTTCGTTTAGTTTATATTGGATTTCATAAGTTTATTTAATAAGTATATTTGATTTACAGAAGATATTGTGATAAGTAAAAAAGATTATATCTAAACTACATAATATTAGTGCGGATATTCCTAGATTATCTATATATTATTTTAAATATAATAATTGTTTGTTGTTTAGTTTAAAATCGGGTAATTATATCAGGTTAGATTATTCCGGTAAAACACGCAGATCATTATTGGTTTTGAATAGTTTTTTTATATTTTTTCGTTTCACTTTTAAATATAAAACAAATCGAATAATACAAGATAATGTTCCGTAACTACCCGTGTTATATATCATTTTTTATTCAATATATAATTAATCTCTAATGACACATTTGTAAATCACACATCAAGCTAAGGTTAGTTTCTAAGCAATGATTCTCTTTTAATAGTATAGAGATTAATTAAAGATTCTCAATCGCAATTTCATTTTTTTAAATTTTTATTAGTAATATAAAAATAAGCAATTCTATTTATTGTTAACTAGTTAGTTGGTCCGCATAATATGCGGACATTAAAATTTTGTAAATTTTAGATTTGATATGTAAAAATTTTCGACTATCAAAATTTTCAACTGATATCATATTAGACCAAAGTGAGCTTGTGTGGTATGTTTTTCTTTGTTTTGATGTTTAAACTTAAACTCTCTTTGGTTTCGATTTATTTCAATATAATTAGATGTTTAAAAAAATGATATCTTAAAATTTTCGACTTTTAAAATTTTAATCATGTGATTTTTTTTGTGTCAACCACACAATAATCAAATGTGATTTTTATTTAGACAATACAAATTATTATATGAATTTGAAAATAAAGTAGTGCACATTCTATTTGGTATATCATGTATAAGATATAAATATTTTACAGATTTTAAAATTTGACCCCGCAGAAAATATTATCGTAAATACTATATTACTCCATTTAGCATATCTTGCGTAAGATTTAATATTTTATAGATGTTGACATTTGACCCTGCTAAAAACTATAATATTAAATTTTAAATTGTTTTATTCATGACTACAAATGTCCATTCATTATTTAGTAAATTTGTTTTCTGTATAGCTATCAAAAAGTAGAAGATATGACACTTTATTAGTTCATAACTTCGTACGGTTTTTTAGTTAAGAAAAATATACAATATCTTAATAATTATTTAAATATAATAAATTTTATATAAAGTATGATTGATTTATTGAGTAAAGTTAATTAAATTTTTTTAATTTATTTTATTGTAAGATATATTTATCTTATAACATATTTAGAATTATATATATATATATATATGTATATATTATTTTTGATTAAAAATAAAACAAATAAAATATATTAAGTAACTCATTAATGATAACTATGATTTTTTAAGATAAATATTTATTGAATATTTTCTTTATTAGTTTCATTTTTTATTTATTATTTTCAATTTTTTTTAAGAAAATAAATAAATTTATGAATATTTTTTTTATTAATCAAATAGTTTATTAAGGGCAACATAGTAATCAACCAGTCCAACTTTTAATCTGGTGCAAACTGACTTTATACTTAATATATAANGTATAAGATATGAGAATAATTATTTTCTTATAATGTCTATTTTATTACGTCAAATCGTAAAAGATGCATACAAATATTTTAGCAACCAATGAGAAAGATATACACGAATAAATATAGAACTTGAAATATCATAAGCTCTCTTTGATAAACTATCAACAGCATGATTTCTCTATATTAATCAGCTCAACGTGGTAAAAAGGAGTTTATGTTCTATTCATTACAAGGGTAAGTTATTATATACAAGACTATGTTAACCTAATGTACATCACATAAACTATACATACCAGACCCATGTTTAATACCCATTCTTCCCTCTCCCCAACCAAGGTGGAGTGTGTAGATTCTAAATACACCCAACAATATTTCATCAAGGATGAAGTGACAATCATATCTAACATGTTTGGTATGTGCATGGAACCCCATATCTTTGCCAAGATTGATCGCCGATAGAATGTCATAGTTGAGAGGAATAGCCGCAAAACATTCGATACCAAGCACCATAAGTAACAATTTAAATCATAGAAGAAGAGTAATTGTTTCCTCCATCCTTTGATATTCATCTTCTGCGAAAGATCAATAGACTATTTCTTATTTATGAGTTTTCTAGGATAGCCGAGAGTCACCACGTTGAATAAACCATCCTGTGATGGAATGACGAGTCAAAGGAGAAGCATCACAATCTGCATCATACCAAACTGATTAATTAAGTTTTGTATTAGCATGTAAAAGAATTGCTTGGAACGGGCTACTTTTTAAATACTAAACAACTCGAAGAGCTGCCTACCAAATGATCCCATTTTGAACTAGCCATGGATTTAGGTAATATGTCAATAACGTAAGGAAGTTTTGGACGTGTAGCGCCAAGGTATATAAGTTGAAAGTCTCACATAACTAGATGAATCCAACATATGATCTTCTTCTGCCAAGGCCAATCGGTGACTTTGTTCCAAAGAAAAATACACCAATTTGATTCCAAGCAACCCAGTCTCAGAAATACTATCAAGGGCATATTTCCTTTGACACCGGTAGATACCGACACGAATTTAAGCAATCTTTATTCCTAAAAAAAAATCTAAAAAACCAAGATCTTCTATTCAAAAAGCTCAATTAGATTTTAAACACATTCATCGCATATAATGAGTTTCCAGTGATGATTGAGTCATCTACGTACACAAGCAAGTGAAAACGAATATCATGTTGAACGTAAACGAAAGCAAATAGTGAAAGACATATTGCCCAAAATCGAAATGCTTCATTGAAAACATGATTCTCATTCCAACATCTAGGAGCTAAATTAAGGCGTAAAGTGATTTATGAGGTGAACCTTGTTCTTATCTTATGTTCAAAATCTCGGAGGAAGTTGCATACACACTTCTTCTTATAAACCGCCGTGAAGAAAAGATTTGTGTATATCCATATGATGGACTAACCAATCATTTAATGCTTCTTGTTCAAGAAACGCACACAAAATTATCATTTTCGGTACAAGTGCGAAAGTCTCTATATAATCCAATCCTTCAGTTTGTGTACTTCCGAGTACCACAAACTGAGCTTTATGTCGCTCTAACGTTCCATCAACATAAACGATAGACCCATATACAATCCAAGACCTTCTTTCTTGGTAAAAGATCCTCCACTATCCAAGTGCCTAAATCCTCACACGTAACAATCTCATCTTTCATCGTAAAACGCCGATTCTCATCTTCCACTGCATCTTTGTGGTGGATTGATTCTACACCTGCAGTTATCGCCATAAGATAGTCTTGATATGTTGCTGAAAACTTCTCACTAGAGAGGTAATTTTCCAACAGGTATGGTGTGGATGCTAGAGTTGGGTCATGGAGCAACATAATCATGTAATCAGATTGTTTGGTGGGCGGCATTTTTTGGCGATGGCCTCGGCCGAAAAGCTCTGTTTCAGGAACAAATTCAATTTTCTCTGCAACGTCACCAATCTTTGCAACCTCGACACAATCTACTGATTTAGAATTATCATTATGTGAAAATGAAGAAGAAGAAGATTGCACCATTAGAGAAGAAGTGTCTGCCGAAGAAAAACTCAAATCGGGTCCGAGATGTTCAATCTTTGTGTCATAAGCAGACACATATGATGTCTCATGATGAGATAACTGAGTTGTAGGCATCGTTGGTAGAGAGTCAAGTCCATGATCATCACGTGACAATACGATATATGATAAAGCTTTTGTAACATCTTCAAAGTCAGTTTTGTAGTGTAGCTGAGCAGGAGAAAAAGACAACGAGATGCGAACAGCCTGGTTTGAGAGTGGGAAGACTGATTCAAAGAAGATCACATCTCTATCAACCAAAATGACACTTGTATCCATGTTATTAACTCGCCAACCCTTTTTGTTGAAAAGATATCCAATAAAAACAGAATTATTGCTTTGACTTTGAAAATTATCACCATTGTGGCATTGATTATGAACATAACAGAGACACCCAAATGTTTTAAGATGTTGCATCGGAGGATTGCAATTATAAATAATCTCAAACGAAATTTTCTATTAAGAAATGGTGTAGAGTATGGTAAATTTAATAACCAGCAGTGAGAGCTCAATAACTCAAAAATCAATAGGTAAGTTTTCTTAAAATGGAAGCGCTTGAGCGTCACTGTGAATATGCCTATGCATCCGTTCAACGCGACCATTTTGCTGAGGCATACTGATGCATGCCGTTTCATGAATAATACCATGTTCGGCAAAAAATCTTGTAAGGCAAAGGAAGTTAGAGCCGTTATCCCTCCTAATGGTCTTCACTTTGCTCGAAATTTGTCGCTCTAACAATGCAACAAGGTTCTTAAGATGGATAGGGCCTCTTATTTTGAAGGTAATAGATATGTTCAAACAGTACATGAGTAATCATCAAGGACCGTAACAATGTATCTAGAACCACACAATGTTGATGTCTGATATGCACCCCGAAGATCACAGTGAACCAATATAAATGGAAAGCTCGTATTATTAGTACTTGAAGAAAATGAATCTCTCGTATGTTTAGCATGGATACAAACATCTCATGCCTTTGAATCAAAACCTCTATTTATGAAATCTGAAAAATGTACCATATCAAGAGCTTTGAGGATGGATGTTCCAGACGATCATTCTAGACATCCACAGAGTTGTCATTAGATCTTTGAACCCCCTACTACTACCTCAATGCCCCGAAAGAAATAAAGTCCATTAATTACTCACTCCAGTCGACATCTTCGTGATGCAGTCTTGAAAAATAATAAGTCTATCAGTAACCTGAAAAATACAACTCGTTATCTGGCTAGCTGAGAAAAAAATATAAGATGACACTGAAGTCCATCAATAAAATAAAAATCTTGAAGATTCAAAGAGGATTCCATCGAACCTACCCATGTTATGTAGATGTAGTAAACTGACCATCAAAAAGCTTTATTAGGATTGGAGTCATATCCCGAACATCACAAAAAAATAATCAAGAGTATATGTATATGGTTAGAGGCATCACTATCAATTATCCATGATTTAAAAAAATGCTTACCAAAAAAACGATCAGTAGGACTTGGTTTACGTTCATTAAACATTGCAACCAAAGTCTTTTTATGATAACCGGTAAACCCACTTTTTCTGATGCGCTATGTTGTCGCGATCATTTCATACAGAGATTATGGTATTATGGGTTGAAAACCAGAAGGAAGCGGACGGGCATAAGAAGATATGGTCATATGATTTTCTTGAACAAGAGATGGGCTTGCTTTGTCGATAATCATGACAGAGCAGAAGCTCTGTGACTAACTCTACTAAAGGAGGATCCTCTGTGAGAAGCTGCGTTCTGATTCTTGTAACGAGAATTCTGCTCCCACTAAGATCTATACCCTATTCAACGGAAACAATTCTCAGCCATATGCCCTGTTTTTCCGCAACTTCACACACCATCGATCCTCCTCTTTTTCATATGAGGTTTGCAGTTTCTCTGAAGTTTGAACCATGAAGCTTACACTTTCTCTTCATTACTCATCAATGCGCCCCAACACTTTTGGATCCCCATATTGAACCAAAGTGTTATAGGCTTCTTCGAGAGATGGCAGAAGAACCCGCGAGAGAATGTTTTATTTGACTGCACCATAAACTAATCATCTAATCCCATGAGAAGTTGGTGCAACTTAACATCCTTGTGTTCCTTTCTCACTTCTTCCAAGGCATTCACTTCTTGATAATATGACAAGTTTCGACACAATTGAGAAAGATTTCCGAAGTATCTTTCTATGGTGGTTTCCTTTTAGCGACAAGTAACCAACTCTATTTTAAGTCTCTGTACATGCTACCCATTCTTCACAATAAAAAGCTTTTGAACGTGCTTCTAGAGTTTACTTACTTCGTCAATATGAACCATATAATATGAGAGACTCTCTTCGATCGTAAATTCCATTCAAGAGAATTAATGCGTTATTATCGATCCATTAATCTTCAAAAAATGCATCATTCTCATCTGATTGTGACAACAGATCATATGCAAATCCTATATTTTGACGTGCTTTGAGAGACAACCGCAAGTTAGTAGTCCACTTTTTGTAGTTCATACCACATTGCAGCAACTTAGAGATCAAGGTTCTCAGATCATCGCCAGAGGTCAAGTCATAGGGAGATATCATTCTGCGAATTTTCCCACCTGTGACACATCAGAAGCACCAGAAGTTGGAGTCTTCTCCACCATTATAATCTCAGATGTTTGATGGCGGTGAAATAGAGAAAACCGATAGAAAAGAGGATGAAATAAATTTTCCTCACGTACGTGAAAATGAATAACTCAATATCATAAGCTCAAACCTTGTTGTAAGCTTTGATACCATGTTAATAAGCTCAAAGTGGTAAAAGGGAGTTATCGTTCTATTCATCACAAAGTTACAGTCTTATATACAAGACTATAGTAACCTAATATACATCACATAAAATATACATACGAGGCCCATATAGGCCCAATTTTCTCCCTATTTGTATACTTCAAAGAACACATAGGCAGTTTCCAAATCCAAAACTTGATATCCACCAGCATATTTGCCACTTTGATGCTTTCTTCTCTTTGATTTTTAAATTAAACCAACATCCTACAATCCCCTTTTAACTATATATTTCTCCAACTTGTGCCCAAATCTTTTTTACTAGATGTAGAAAATCACTTGCCTCTTCTTGTAATGCACTGTATACACTACTTAACTTCGCTTGCCTCGATTTGATATATCAACATTCATTTTCTCGTATGATACATCCTACTCTTGTATCCCATTGTGTACTATATTACTAGTATCAAAATTACATTTCATCCAACCAATTGGTGGTGGAGACCATCAAGAACTTTTCAAACTAGATACATGACTTGATGGGTCTTGCACCTGGCTATCTAACCATTCCGCTATGCATCTTTAGCTGTTTCCTTATATTTTTCATAATGTTTTCAGCCCTCCAAATAGCTTTGGCATGAAACCACTCAAATAACACATGATTGAAGTTTTTGCTGCTAAACTACACCACTAACATGTCTGATCAATTCAAATGCTTTGTGTTGTTAGTCGTTCTGCAATTGGAATCGCCTTAGATAGTACTTTCTAAATAAAGTGTTATATCTTTGGTGTCATGTTAATTTCCACACTTTTCTCTTCTACTAAACTGATCCTTATGGTGGTTACACTTCATCCTCATTTGAAACTACATGTGTTGCAACTCAATAGCCCCATTTGATATTATATATTTTATCTCTTGAATATTACCACTCATATATGTCAGAGATCATTGACTGCGATATGTATATCTGATTTTCTAGATTTGCATCTTCCTGTTTTAGGTAGCTTTATAAGAGACACTTTCCTCATTCTCATTGATTAGCTTTCCATAGAGAAGCTTTACATAAATTAAATTTTGGTGTTTCACCTATAGTTTCTCACGAAGGCGGAGTAGGTAACCATTAATCCGTAAAGATACTTGTTTCTTTTTCCTTTCTTATATGTATTTGGCTGCCTTTTTTTTAATAGCTCAAATCCTTCTTGTACTGATATCCAGCCATAAAAGAATTTTTACTCAGCTTTGCATGAAAGAAGTACGTAGTTTTATGATATTGGGTCAAGTTTTACCCAGTAAAAACCTAGCTGCAAGTGTACAGCATCCGCAGTAGTATTTAAGAATCGAATCCACATGGACTAGCAGACGCACTTAAAACCTATATAATTTTGGACTAAGCTAAGAAAAAAATATGCAAGGGTATTGCCACTGTTTTTATTTGGTTTTTATGGTTTTATTGATGCATACGAACCTACTTTACATGTTCATTTACAAATGATAGATCAATGAAAAGATATGCATCAGACAGTAGAAAATTAAAGTAAACAAGTAGGAGTTAAAAACGACTAGGGGCATTAAGTTTCAATCTAGAACACAACCACTAAAGTAAATTCTCTCCACTTTCAAGATTCGGGATTCTATGCTTAGTATCAAATGGACTTATACTTTCGAATGACCTCAAAATAATAAACACGCATAAAAACGATTAAGACTAATTGTTCACGATTCTATAGTCGATCTTTCAAAGCCTACTTAGAAAGGCTCACCAAATATTAGATCCAGCAGTAAGTCAAGCTTTTGGAATGGATACCGCTATAGATCTCTTCTCGTACCAGTTTTTGTAAGGGAATAACATTAACGAATGAGTAAAGGTGATAACGTTATTGATAAAACCTAATCGACTAAAAATCTTATTCAAGTAAAATCATTGACTACTTGAATCCTACTGTCTAATATGCAAACTAATAGATTAAAAACACGTAAAAACAAAATTAATCATGGCAACAAACATTCACATCAAATCAAAGGGAGAAGGATAGATAAAACTGAATGATGGAAAATATGGATGTATTGAGATGAGACGAATCCTTAGGAGGCTACAAGGGGCACGACCCCAAAGGGTGTCGTCCATGCCTCCTTAGGAACTTATTCGATCTAGAACCTAAACACCTAAACAACTCTCTTCAAAAAAGCTAAAAGCAACTACTTATAGTACATTTCCTCATTAAGTCAAAAGTGTGAAATTGGACTTTTAAGGCCTCTAAATGTTTGGCTTCGTGTAAAGAGGTCTCAGGTTGAGTTCTTGGGCATAAAAAGTCTTGGAGTAGATCCATTTAATTCTATAGAATGTCTGGTTCGAAACCCAAAATGTCTTCCTTTTGTTTTAGCCTTTTTACGCATCATTCATCTGCGAGATAACTAGACCAGTCTTTAGTAATATTAGTGTAACTCTTTGTATAATGCAATCAATGATGCAAGACCACCTCGATTTAAAAGCTAATTCAATACTAAAGCTCCTGTCCAAATTTCATAAAAATCCATTGAGGGCAAGGCCTTCATCTCAGATGATAATTCTGATAATTGGAAACTGTCTAGAAACTGACTTTGCTCTAATTAACTCCACAAAGTTCCAAATATCATTGGTTGACCTGAAATGATTTGAAATACTACAAGTAGAAGAAAACTACTTCTAATCGTTGAGAATTTCATGAAAACAGAAATAAAACATATTAAAATCTAAAGGAAAATTGGTAAAATAATGATGTTATCCTGTTATGATAACAAATTATGTATATTTTGACAGAAGGGTTTGTCTATACACGCTAAACTTGTTTTGCAGAAGTGCTCATTTGAATTCATGTAGATCCTTAAATCTAAGTCCTCCTTCTTTCTTTCGTGTTGGTATCTCTTTCCAAGCCACCAAAGGAATGTTTCTATGACCAGTATTCCCCATCCCCACCAAAACTCCATTAAACAACTAGCAATACTAACACACATTGATTTCCGAGCTAAAAAAAATCATAGCATAGATTAGCATAGATTGTGCAACTGTAGTATACCTCCTTTCCAGCCGGTGATAGGAATTCATTATACCATGTTCGCGCTCAGTTTAGTCGATCGACAATGTAATAACCTTTATGTTTTGTTCCTACAAAATTTATTGGGGAGCCAGAGATATTTTCCTCCACCACCAATTGAAGTATTTCCAGTATTGGTTTTAATCTATGTCTCTTTAACTCATGGATTCTCATTCTAAAGATCATTGAAGGTTTTTTTAAATATACGTTCTTACCTGATATTGCCTCATAACGCTGAAATATTGTGTAACATCCTGGCCCATAAAATCCGGTCCAATTTAATTTTTTCTTTAATTAGGCCCAATAGTTAAAAAGTCCACTCCATTTTTTTTAAAGAGTCCCACATTGTTTAGGAATAGAGACCTAACCCTAATCCCTTCCCTATAAATATAAGACTTCTATTAGCTTTTAGAAACCACAAAACCCTGAAAGCCAAACTTTCTTCTTTTTCCCTGTGATTTTCGAAAACCCTAGAGAGAAAGAGAGAAAGTCTGTGAGAAAGAGAGAGATAAAAAGAAAGAGATGACCATGCCTAAGAAAAGATCTGAAAGAGAAGAGAGATCTGAAACCTGGAAAACAAAGAGCAGAAGCTCTTGCAGCCCCAGGAGGAACCTGGAGCCGCCACCTCCATGACCACCGGAGGGAGCACCACCGCAGTTGCGATGGGAGTAGCCGCCGCCGCCGTGATCACCGGAGGAGCCACCGTCGCCCTCACCGTGGATGGTGTAGGATCTGTAGACTAATCCTTAGCCGCAGTAGGACCCATCCTGTCCTCAGATCCAATCCCTGCAGCTTCCAGAGATATTAAGCTAAGGTGAGGATGTAACTAATTCTCACTCAGTTTAGATTTCTGTTTGGTGGCGTTAGTCTAGGGTTAAACCAGAGCAGTATCAAGCTATAAGCCTTGATGCGAATACGTTGCTTGTATTATTTATTGCTATGTCATATTGACTATATGCCTAGAGTGTGATTGCTTGAATTAATCTCTAAGTCGACATTATTTTTCTTAGATGAATGTTAGGACTTATTTGCTTGATCACATAGAACTATTAATTAATTCAAGATTAGGTTAATCTTGTATTGCTTGAGAATTACGGAAGAGATGAGGATTGCATGTAATTGGATGAGATGATCTTGCTTGTGTTTGATGGGCTGACGAGGTTGTGGAAGTCCTGTATGGCACGATTGGAAGTCATGTATGGCACGGAACTAGGTTCTGTTGGATGTCCTGTATGGCGCGTAACTGGGTTCCGTTTGAAAGTCCTATATGGCATGTGGAATTCCTGTATGGCACGTGGAAGTCCTGTATGGCGCGAAAATGTGTTTTCCGTTTGATTGTTAAATTGTGTTGATTGATTGAGATTATGGCATGTTATTAGTTTTCTTGTGCAGTACGCTAGGT
Organism: Anastatica hierochuntica; assembly: GCA_900406275.1. NCBI lineage: Eukaryota > Viridiplantae > Streptophyta > Magnoliopsida > Brassicales > Brassicaceae > Anastatica > Anastatica hierochuntica. The sequence continues at coordinate 12,330 of OVAN01002638.1, forward strand.
ATTTTGTTTGAAGGCTTTGGGTTTAGGTGTAGACTTTATGGAGCTTAATAGGAGTTTGAGCAATGTGGTTTTAGCTGCGTTCTCACTGAGTGACTTGGTTGTCGGGAAGTCACTCACCCTCTCCCTTTTTCCGTTTTCCTTTCTATGGTGTTCTGACAGGTTATAAAAGGTAGAGGTGACGATTAAAGTTCATATTGGTGGTTTAAAAAGACGTTTCTGGTGTACATGATCTATTAACCTTGGTCTACCGGGACCGGGTATTACATTTTGGTATTAGAGCCTAGGTTAAAAGCCACTCCGATTTTGACCCAGAGGGTCCTAGATTTTCTAAAGAAAATCTTTATCGTTTTGTTTTAGTTTTCACTTAGAATTAGATGCACGTGCAAAATTTTTTATATTCGTGATTTTAAACACCAATATGACTTTAATCTACCTTCTAACTGTAGTCTTCTTTTCTTTCGGTTCTTCAGCGATGGAGGTGACATCTACACGCAAATGGACTTCAGAACGAGGGCTACCACGAGGAAGAGCATACCTCCTTTCATTCGTCTCAAGAAGAGCGTGCCACTCTATAGGGGTGCCCAGCGCATACCAGGCTAGTACCGCTGGCGACCTAGGAGACCCCCGACGTACCCAATAGGAGCTCCAAAGCCGATCAGATATGCGATTCAGCTTTAGACTTCTTCTTCTGATTCAGACCCTGCGCCAGACTGTGACTCAGACAGCACAGTTGATCAGTCCACGCCCCCGGGATCAGACGATGAAAACGAGACAGACCCGGAAGAGGACCTAGAGGAGGATCCAGAGGAGGACCCGTAAGAAGCACCGCAACAACCGCCAAACGACAGCCCTGGAGGCGATGTCTTTGAGACAGGTTCCTGTTAGATCTAGAAAGAGCTCCATAAGTTAGGTTTAGGTTTTATAATTGGCATGTTGGGATTTATTTATTTTATTACTTATTTGATTGATTGATGCTTTGAAATGTGGATGAGTTTAAGCACCTAGTTTCTTTTGAGATGTTGAGACATGGATTAAAGGAGCGTTTCTCCTTGTTTGATTGATTTAATAGAAGTTGAGTTTTGAGTTATCCATGTTCTGGAAATATGTGCCAAATTATCTTTTCCTTTCCCTTAGTCTGCGTTCTAAGTTTAATTCTGTAAGGTCAGGAGTCGCAAATGGCAAGACACACGTTCTTGGGCACTCGACTAGGAATCGTGACTTGGACGTGTCTTCAAGTAAATTTTGCCCTGGTTCCATTCTCTGATTGGCCTTGCATGTTCTTGTTTGATTGTTGCTTGGTTAATCGCTGAGATCTATCCCAAGATAGAAGTTCTGTAGTTGTTCTCTAGCAACAAACTCTCTGTGTGAGGTTCAGGGCCAGTCATCTTCACCATCAATAGCCATGTTCAGTCGCCATTATAGTTCTCCTTCGTGGACCGTTTCCTCTTCTGATTGAACTTTTTTGAGCTAAAGACGTAGGCTTTCCAACTCGTGAGTTAGTAGTGTGCCAGAGTAGGCAGAGACGTGCCGTGAATGGAGGTTATAACGGACTATAGCTTATCCTATTGGAGACGTATCGTTGTTCTAGAATTGTCTGAGAGACAAGTAGGATTTTCTGTAGAGCTGAGCAATTGAGTTTAGGAATCTTCGTAAGATATGGAACATGGTGTTGTTATGTTCTTTTCCTTGGAGACGACCAAAGTTCAAGGACGGGAGGTCTTGAGTTGGAATTGGTAAGGCACATGTGATTAGGCATTCGACCTAGACTCATGTCTAATGCATGTCTGCAATGTCTTTAGATTGGTTCCGATTTTTCCAGATTGGTTGTACAAGTTCTTGTTTAATTGTTGTACGACTGATCATAGGAGAACTATTCCGGTATAAAGATGTCGTAGTTGCCTTCAAGCCACAAACTTAGTATGCGTAAGCAATAAGTCAACCGCTATAGAAGTACTAATGTTCTTCTCCGTGGAACCATTTCTATCGCAAGACTGGATTCCCAGAGCTGAAGTCGCGGGCGAGTAGTTGTCGTGGGGTAGCATACCAGGCGGGCATGGGATGTAGACGACCAGTGCAGTGAAAGAGAGGAGTCTTGTGTTGATTATTTCTAGAAGAGCTTGTAGTCTAGGAGGTTAGTTAAGTTTTAAAAGTAGAAACGTAGGGAGCCCATTGTGTTAGCGGAGTTCGCAGCAGCAGCCTGGTGAGACATGGGAGTATCAAAGTGCATTGCAAAAGCGTGGTTAGACGTGGTAAAATCGGAGTAGAGTTTACCAAAGAGTTAGTAAGAATAACTCTGGACAGGTGAAGTAGCAGAAGCTAAGCAAGGACATCTTACGTGAAACTTTATGCTGAAAGGACACAGTCAAGCATTTCGGGATTAGAAGAGTGTCGAGTTAGAATGTTGGATACGTCTGGAAATCCACTAGGAGATAAGACGGATGACGAAGAGCTGGTAGAAACTCTGCCTAACTTAGCTATCAGGGATAGAAACCCAAGGAAGGATAGTAATGAAGGATAGTGTGACCAGGACCACACAAAGGAGTTGAAATATGCAATCAAAGGACCTTTCTGTATAACGCGGTAGCTGAAAATTGAAATGGTGAGAGAGATGTTGAAATGGTTGGGCGTGAACAATCTTCAGAAGGCGCTGAGGACGGACCTTGTGAATGGGAAGGAGCCAATTTCGAAAGTAAGAGCTGCTCAAAGGTATGAGAGTTCGACCAAGGGGCGGGAAGAGTTGTAACTAGGACATTGGACGTCCCAGTTGTTCCTAAGGGTAGAAACAGACACCCGTTAGAATACGATTGGATTAAGGACTTGCAGTGATTCCTACCACTTAGAATTCGGGACGAATTCCATTTAAGGGGGGAAGAATTGTAACATCCTGGCCCGTAAAATCCGGTCCAATTTAAGTTTTTCTTTAATTAGGCCCAATAGTTAAAAAGCCCACTCCATTTTTTTTAAAGAGTCCCACATTGTTTGGGAATAGAGACCTAAACCTAATCCCTTCCCTATAAATATAGGACTTCCCTTAGCTTTTAGAAACCACAAAACCCTGAAAGCCAAACTTCTTTCTATTTCCCTGTGATTTTCGGAAACCCTAAAGGGAAAGAGAGAAAGTCTGTGAGAAAGAGAGAGATAAAAAGAAAGAGATGAGCATTCTTGGGAAAACATATGAAAGAGAAGAGGGATATGAAACCCTGGAAAACAAAGAGCAGAAGCTTTTGCAGCCCCAGGAAGAACCTAGAGTCGTCGCCGCCATGACCACCATAGGGAGCACCGCCGCCGCCGCCGTGATCACCGGAGGAGCCAACGTCGCCCTCGCCGTGGATGGTGTAGGATCTGTAGACTTATCCTTAGCCACAGTAGGACTCATCCTGTCCTCAGATCCAATCCCTACAGCTTCGAGAGATATTAGGCTAAGGTGAGGATGTAACTAATTCTCACTGAGTTTAGATTTTTGTTTGGTTGCATTAGTCTAGGGTTAAACCGGAGCAGTATCAAGCTATAAGCCTTGATGCGAATATGTTGTTTGTATTATGTATTGCTATGTCATATTGACTATACGCCTAGAGCGTGATTGCTTGAATTAATCGCTTAGTCACATTTTTTTTCTTAGATGAAGGACTTATTTGCTTGATCACATAGAACTGTTAATTAATTCAAGATTAGGTTAATCTGGTATTGCTTGAGAATTACGGAAGAGATGAAGATTGCTTGTAATTGGATGAGATGATCTTGCTTGTGTTTGACGGGCTGACGAGCCTGTGGAAATCCTGTATGGCATGATTGGAAGTCCTGTATGGCACGAAACTGGGTTCTGTTGGAAGTCATGTATGGTGCGGAATTGGGTTCCGTTTGAAAGTCATGTATGGCATGTGGAAGTCCTGTATCGCACGTGGAAGTCCTGTATCGCGCGGAAATGTGTTTTCCGTTTGATTGTTAAATTGTGTTGATTGATTGAGATTATGGCATGTTATTAGTTTGCTTGTGCAGTACGCTAGGTACTTTGTTTGGAGGCTTTAAGTTTAGGTTTAGACTTTCTGAAGCTGAATAGGAGTTTGAGCAACGTGGTTTTAGTTGCGTTCTCACTGAGTGACTTGGTTGTCGGGAAGTCACTCACCCCTCTCTCTTTTTGTGTTTTTCCTTTCTATGGTGTTCTGACAGGTTAGGAAAGCTAGAGGTGACGATTAAAGTACAAATTGGTGGTTTAAAAAGACGTTTCTGGTGTACCTGATCATTTAACCTCGATCTACCGGGATCGGGTGTTACATATTGTATCTAAAGTAGTGCAACTATTGGTTGTTGTATGACCAAAGAATAGTGAATCATCAAAAATTGGAGATGTGTCATCGAAGGACATTTTGAGCTTCTCGAGTTCCTTGTATACGATGGTTTCTTTCAGCTTGAAGCATCATTTGATTAAGCATATGTGCACATAGCATGAATAAAAACAGAGCGAGAAAATCTCCTTGGCGTATACCCCGTGATGGTTTGATAGTCCTTGACGTAAACTAAACCATTTATTAGAACTGAAAAAGACATTGAAGTAACACAATTCATAATCCTTCAAATCCATTTTTCTTCCAACCCCATTTGTTGCATAACCTCCTCGAAAAAGCTTCATCCGAAACGATTCTGCATAATCCTTCTTAGAGTTAAGAGCATGTAGCAGCTTGCATCCTACCAAAACATTGTCGAGTATGTTCCGACCCGGTACGAATGCCGCTTGTATATATAATATCAGATTATCTAAGTCGACTTTTAATGGACTTCCTAGGATTTTGAGATAATCTTATATCCTATAGTACAAAAACTAATATGGCATAAATCATTCATGCTTTTGGAACCCTTAATCTTTGGTATCATACAAATATTTGTATGATCCATTCCTGATTCCATATCGTTATCTTCAAAAATGTTGAACCATCTCACATACTTCAGGTCTGATTTGTGTCAACAACTACTGAAAAAATTTTGTTGTATAGCCGTCAGGTTCTGGAGCACGATCTGCAGCGATTGAGAAAATAGGATGACTTATCCTAGCCTCTACTATAGGCCTTGCCAATTGCCCTGTCAAATCCTCTGCCACCTATATTTGATCTTAGGAAAACAATCACTTGTTATCGAAATATATGAAGATATATACAAAACTTCATCTTTTTATGTGTAATATCATGTTTATCTTTTATTTGTCTGATACAATTTGTCGCACTTTTTGCTTTTGTAAGACCATGAAAATATTTAGTGTATTTATCCTCCCTCCTTTTAACCATCTACTCCTCATCATTGTAAGCTTTAGAAAGCTTTCTCTTGAATTTCATCTGTTGTACATCTTACATTTCTAAGCGCTTTATCAATTCTTTGATGTATTGAGAATATTCTTTCAGCCAAATTATTCATACTTCTTCTTCTCCATTGCGCAATAGTTGTGCGACAACGAGATAACTTCATTGAGAGAGATTTTTCTGTTTTCCGGCTATCTTTGTGCCAACTTATCGTGACCGCATCATTAAAATCTTCATATTGACAAAATCTCTTATCATACCAAAATAATCCAAGACGTACAATAAGTTTGTAATAAATCGTAACTAATAGTGGTCAATGACTTATCTGCAAGTTCCAAAAAAAAATCTATCTGATTTATGGAAATAAAATATAGATCATCTTTAGCAATTTTTGGTATTTTTATATTAATTTTTATTTTTTTTAACTGATATCCTAGAAAATCTATTTTTATGATTGCACGAACCAATAAAACTAGATTTTTAAATTATTTGCAGACAATTTCAATGCAAGAAACTTCAATTGTTTATAAAGCATAGATGAAGTTTTTTTGACTGCCTCTTGGACCCATGACTCGTTCCAAAGATAAGAAGTTTCAGCAAGCTTTGCAACATCATTTACACATCATCATGGTCGTCTTGAGTATGTTTTTCCAACCACCATGGTTGTGATTCAAGCTACTTAAGCTTTTCGACAAGAGAGGTATAGGACTTGTACTCTTTTCCATAACTTGGTTTTGTCCCAATGGATTTTCAAAGTTAGGTTTTTAATGAGGCAAGACCCTATTACTATATTACAAAAGCCCCTTGTTGAAGCCTAAGTCCAGTCAACATTTTTCCCTTCTTTTCCGTAAATATTTTCTTTCAAACTGTTCATTTAATGCTTTGTGTTATTTCCAAGGTTATGTGCATGTGTACATTCCTTATCTCTTCATGTACACACTCAATCTCTCTCTCTCTCTCTCTCTCTCTCTCTCCTTATTTTCCTGATCTCTCTTTGTGAAAGGATAACAAACATTTTTTTTTCTCAACTCTTTCGATTTGTTTGTTCATTGCATGATGTGTCATATTCATGCTTCTTGGATCAGTTCTAATGTGTCATATATGTAATTGATCCGAGTTTGAAAGTCCTTGAGTTCATCGTTACTTCCCGGAAGTTTCTCAATCTCACCCTTTGGTTCTAATCAATTCCACAACACCTTCACCTTCGATACATCATCATCATTTCGCCAAGTTGAATCAACAAGTCTTCCGTCCAAAAACATATTCAACTAGCCCCGAAGTGAAGCCTGAGGAATCTTATGCTAACCCTCTAGGATGATATCAAGTTGTATCAGAACGACTTCATGCAAGGTTGTGTCGATTCCTTTCTAAATCTGTACGAAAAAATTCAGTTTTCAGTTTCGGTCTATCATCTTGTTTCAATTTTCATAACTTTTTGTGATTAATAAAATTGTGAAATCAATTGATTCTGAACCTAGGATGAGTCTAGTGTTTGTTAAAATTGTTTTGAATTTTTTTTAGTGTGATTAGATAATTTTTACTTGTTGTTCTTTCGTAATTGTTCATCTACCGAAAACTAGGATCTAAAATTTTTTTGGTATTTTGAGCATCTTTACTTGCTATTCTTAGGTTTTTCTTGGAGACACCATGTCCGAGATCAGCATTAACAAGACTCTCATTGATGCTATTACGACCAACTTGGCAGAAATGATGAACCAGAAGTTGGACCAAAACTTGGCGGCCATTAGAGACGAGATCGAAAAAATTCGAACATATCGGATCCAGTCGGAGCCACCGAAATTCTGCGATGAACGATTATATAATCTAACCCAATGAAGCCGATCCGTGGAGGATTATTACAATGAAATGGAGATATTGATGCTAAGGATTGATATCCAAGAAGATGAAGAAGCGACAATGTCTAGATTCATGGGAGGGCTTAACTGTGACATCATAGATCGTTTTGAGGTTCAACACTATGTACAACTCGAAGAACTATTCCATAACACGGTCATGTTTGAAAATTAACTCAAACAAAACAGTTCCCAACCAAGCTACGGATCCTTGAAGTCGAGCTATCCCAAAGACGACAAAGATTTATTTCGTAAGGAACTCAACCATATGTCAAGCCAAATATTAACGATCTTGACCCAAAAGGTAAGGGTAAGATGTTTCCTCAAAGAAGACGAGAAATCAAATGCTTTAAGCGTTGCAGAAATGGACACTATGTAAGCGAGTGCTCCAACAAGAGTGATGATATTTCAGGATGATGGAGAGCTAGAGTCTGAAGAGGAAGAACCAGAACTTGATTCTTCTGATATGAACCGGCTGTCCAAGGAGAATTATTGGTTGCTATGAGGTCTTTGAGTGTCATGACCGCCAAGGAAAGCAAAGAGCAAATGGAAAATATTTTCCACTCACGATGCATAGTCAATGACAAGGTTTGTAGCTTTATAATAGATGGAGGAACTTGCACCAACGTCGCTAGAACTCGTTTAGAAATACTTAATCATTCAAAGCCGTATAAGTTACAATGGCTTAACCATCATGGAGAGATGACGATGAACAACCAAGTTACAGTGTCGTTGTCAATTAGAAAGTATGAAGATGAGGTCCTACGTGATGTCTTACCTATGGATGCTAGTCACATGCTCCTTTGAAGACCTTATGGCAATCCGACCACCAAGTCAATCATGACGGTCTCACCAATTACCAAACCTTTGAGTTGAAATGCCAAAAGGTTGTCTTACTGCCATGACACCTCAAGAGGTTTATCAAGACCCGCTGCCCATGAAAACTAAGAAGGCGCAAGCAATCCAAACATCTAAGACATCTACAAGCCAAGTGCCCAATAAACCGAAAGGGAGTCACAAACCTAGCTTACTATTTGTTTTTAAATAACCATTTGTGGACTTAAGAGCTCTTAAGCAGGCTATTCCTAGCAATATGAAAAATCTTTTTCATGAATTCCAAGACGTCTTTTCCAACGAATGTCCTAATGGCTTGCCACCTATTTGAGGCATTGAGCATCAAATTGACTTCATTCCCGGAGCGTATTTGGCAAAAAACCAGCATACCAAACTAATATTGTGGTGAAAAAGGAGCCCACACACCGTCTCGGTGAGAGGAAACTTTCCGTGGTGATAGTTTCGCAATAGGATGCATGGAAAGGGAGACACAAGAGACAAAAGGTTTCAGGAGAGAGAGAGATAGAGAGAGGACACATAAGGCAATGAAGTGTGTGATTTCTTGTACACAGGATCGATAATGTAATGACGAGAAGGGACTCAAAGGGTGGTGACCTTGGGTAGAGAATTGGTGTTTCGCTAGTTGCAAGACTGATTAGCTAGGGCTTCACTACAAGAAATTTTTGATGGTGATTTATGTTTTTGAGGTCATGCTTACATTGGTACATAGATGAACTGAAGCATAGGCTTAACCATAAAACTTTTGGACTTTGTTTGATTTGTGATACAAAAAAATTTGGGCAATGGGAATTGTGATGTTAACACCGGTTTAAATTAACTTGAATATCAATATGATTCGCTGAAATCTTGTATTAATAGTGTCCATTTTAAAATGAAAACTATGTTTAAAAATAATTTATGGTGACAAGAAAATTTATGATTTCGTGAATTTTGAAATAAATATTTTATGAATGAAAAAATAATTTATTAAACAAAACAAAGGGATAAAAAGATATGTATGTATATTGAAATGCGATATTAAATAGGAATAATAATTATGAACGGATAAAAGTATATAACATGCGTTAAAATGTAATTTTGTGAGACGCACATTCTAAATATATATTAAAATTACTATATGATTACCTGCGCTATGCGCAATATTTTTTTGTAGTTCTATTTTACCAAAATATATTTATATATGATTTATAGTTACATTTATATGATCAAAACCATGCATACTATTTAAAAAAGATATAAAGTTTTAATATTGTTGCCAATTGTAAGCATTGAATAAAAAACTAAAAGATCATTAAATGACTATAACATGATATTGAGTAAGATGTCAAAGACTACTATCGATCTTTTCCAAAAAGTCATTGAATATTAATCTGATAGCTCATACTATTTATCACCATTTAATCTAAATTGTTGCAACACATCCTTTTAACTTATAGAAATATATTAATCGTTAGTTCGTTACGATGTTTCACTATTTTTTTTACGGTTTCATTGTTCCTATATAGAAGATGAAAAGTTTATAATTACTACTAATGTTTTTAATAAAATAAATTTGATAGGACATTTTTCAATCTCTCGATTGATGATATGTCAACACTATGGAGAGAGTTGACCTCTTATTATATTTGATAAACCGTATTTTTACATATTTTTACCATAGGTTTTTATTCATTTTTAGAGATTTTTATGCTCTTCTTTATCAAAAATGATAGTTTTCTTGTATTTATGGTATTATAAGTTATTTCAAGTCGAAAAATGCATTTTTTGGAGCAATTTGGACTCATTTTGAGCAAAAGTCAGTTTCTGGACAGTTTCGATGCGTCAGAAAGATCATCCAAGACAGAGGCTTTACTCTCAATGGATTTTGATTAAATTCCTAATTAAAATAGAATTTTTAGATAGCTTTCAAATAGAGTTTATTTCAAGGCAATTGGATCTCTGGATCAAAAGTTATAAGCATTTTAGTGAAGACTGGTCCGCCTGTCTTGAAGCTGGAATGTGCCCAGAAGTTAGCTGTGACCGAGTTTTAACAAGAATGAAGCACCAACCAGTGCCACAAGTCTCCTTGACCGGATGGTGAGATTTTTACACTATTTTGGGCCAAAAACACCACCTAAACGGGTCCCATCCTATTTACAACTCCAACTTAACTTAAACTGACTTTTCTTGACCTAATGCTATATATACTTGTTTTTAGTCTTAGGTGAATGGAGAGCCACCCTATTAGAAAAAAAAAATAGATGAGAAACAAAGGCATCTCATTCTTAACTCCATTGGAGATTTAGATCTCAAACTTTTCTTTTGGGAGATAGATTCCTACTCTTATATAATCATAGAGAAGTTCTGTAACCCTTATTGTTTCTAATACTATTTTAGATATTTCCTTTTGATTTTGATTGCTTTTAATCTTTTCTATGTGTGAGTAGTCACTTGTTCGTTTGTAGATAATCAAATGATCCATGAATTCATGAGTTTATCGAATTGATGTAAGGAATAATCTATTAGTTCTTCATCTTTACTTGATCTTAATGTTGTAGCAAACTTGATCACCTAGTTACTGTTTTTGGGTAGATTTAGATCCCAAAAACTTTTAATTCACTTGATCTAGTATTTGATGGGAACACATATACAGGAAACGAAAGTGGATCGATAAAGGTTTGTGAACAATTGAGTCTTGAACGAGTTAATGCATGTTTATATATTACAAGGTCGTACAAAATTCGATGTTCCTTGGTATTTATGCATAGAATCCCGAACCTCAAAAGTGAAGAGGATTTATATTTGTGATTTGAGTTCTAGAACGGTGTTTAATGCTTCCCAGAAAATCGATATTATTATAATCATGTTTCCAATAGATTTATCTACTTCCTAGCACCTTTAACCATTTAAATTACCATCCTTTTAATTAGTTATTTTCGGTTTACTTGTTGTTCCATTTAGTTTAGAGGGTGTTTTTGGTTAATGTATTTTAATGGAGTTTAAATTCATATACAATCCATTGTTATTCAATAGTTGATTGTAAATACTTTTCCAAAATCTAGTGTTATTGGTTCATGTATTTAAAATGTTTTCATTAATATCCAGTGTTATTTTTTATTGTATTTGTAATCTCTATAATAAAAGAGTTTAAAGTTTATTGTTATTCAATTAGTGATTTATAATGAACAATTAAAATCCATTGTTATTCATATTTGTTAAAGTTTCATTATAAAACGGTCACATAAGAGTTTTAGATGGATTTGATTCTAATTTTATGTGTAAATCATAGTAATCAAAATCTAACCTTTTATCCTCATATTTAAAAAATAATAGAATCGAACTATAAACATCTCGCTAGAAAAAAAAATAATATCTCGTTGATATTTTTCCTCTTAGAACAAGGGTAACTCATTCTCTCTTCTATTATCCCTTCTTCACAATGGCTTGACTTTGTCAATATGTTTGTAAAAGAAGTTGTTAAGGAGATACATAATTTTCTTTTAGAAGAAGATAGATTTTCATTACGGTTCCAATGAAATACTAATGATTGCAAACTATTATTTATTTATTTATTTGTACTATGTGTGATATATGAAGAGTGTAATCATGGAATCATTCGTTTTCATATCAAATAGTTTATTGAACATCTGTGACTTCTTCTTCTTCTATTGTTTGTGGTGATGAATTAATTTTTATAATATTTTATTATAGGTTTCTCATCATGGAAGAAGAATTTTATGAAAAGGAAGATTCTAACATAGACACTATGTTATTATTGCTTGTGGGATCTATTGTTATATACAAGAGTCAAATTTCACGTCCGATTCGGCGAAAAATTACAAGAGTAGGACATGCTTATATACAAAAAGCGTTGAAAGAAGATCCTATAAGTTTCCGACAATTATATCGTATGTATCCTGACGTGTTTGCAGATTTATGCCATCTTATAAGAACAAAAACAGGTTTAAAAGATACACGACATATGTGTGTCGAAGAGATGCTCGCCACTTTTCTGATGACAGTTGGTCAGAATTCAAAATATTGTCACACTATTAATACTTTTAAAAGATCAAAGTTCAGAACAAGCACAAATTTTTAAAAGGTTCAAGGCTTTAAATACGCTCGCACCAACTTTAATGGCTAAGCCTACTTCTATGGTGCCCACAAAAATAAGCACAAACACATGATTTTATCCTTATTTCAAGGTACACATTTTTCTTCTTCAAATATTTTTATTTTAACTTTTAATATGAATATTTTTAATTTAGGGTTGTGTTGAAGCTATTGATGGCACACATATTAATGCAATGGTAAAAGGTCCTGAAAAGGCAAGTTATCGGAATCGAAAAGGAGTTATTTCGCAAAACATACTAGCTGCTTGTAACTTTGATCTTGAGTTCATGTATGTTCTAAGTGGCTGGGAAGGTTCGGCTCATGACTCAAAAGTTCTTCAAGATGCGTTAACAAGAAGAACTAACAGACTGCAAGTTCTGGAAGGTAACCATAATTTATCTATATTAAATAATAACAATTAATCAATTTTTTTGAATCGTATGAGTTATATGATGTGTTCTTATGTTTTAGGAAAATTTTATTTGGTTGATTGTGGACTTCCAAATCGACGTAATTTCTTAGCTCCATTAAGAAGTACTCGGTATCATCTACAAGATTTTTGTGGTGAAGGACATGATCCAGTGAATCAAAATGAACTATTTAATCTTTGTCATCATTACGAAACGTTATCGAGAGGATTTTTGGTATTTTCAAGTCTAGATTCTTGATTTTTAAATCCGCACCACCATTTTCTTTCAAGACCCAAACAGAAATAGTTCTTGCATGTGCCGCCTTACATAATTTTTTTTTTCAAAAAATGTCGGTCAGATGAATTTGTTAGTGATGAGGAAGAAGAAACAAATGACGATGGAGAAACTGAAAATCATAATTCTGAAGTAAATGTTGGTGAACAAAATGGAGGTGAAGAAAATGCTGAGACTCAAGAACAAGAAAGAGAGAATGCAAGACATTGGAGAGCGACTTTAGCTCTAAATATGTGGACAAATGCTGTGAATACTGGTAGCCAAAGATAATTTTTAAAAATTTTTTATAAGGTTTATGTTCTTAATTTTTCTTTTGTCTTATGGAATTTTATCTTTCTTTTTTGTGGCACCATATGTATATTTTTCTACTTCAACCTTTCGTTTTTCCTTTAGTCATTTATCTTCATGAAATACAATGTGACTGGTTGCCGAAAAAAAAAACAATGTGACTGGTAAATTAGCTTGTTAAACTGTAATCTATACATTGGTAAAACGAATGTAATACTAAACACACGGTCAATACCATAATAACTCGTGTAATACTAAAGAATTCCATATGAGTCCAAGTGTTACTTTTTAAAAACTAGAGACACACAAACATTTTTCTTTATTATTATTTATATGCTGCTTTTGTGATAAATGGTTCTCGATTTATGTGTAGTAAACAATTTATGATCTTTACATTAATATCACAACTTTTATTATAAATTTCAAATATTTGTAAAAAGAAGGTTTACGGTGGGTGGCTAGTGTTTAATGTGGCTGGTAATTATCTTAATGGACATTGTATTTATCTTTTTGTTTATCCAAAGGTTTAGGGTGGGTAGTGTTTATCTTATTGTGGCTAGTGTTTATCTTCTTGTTTACCCATATTTATCTATATATTTTATTTATTTATGATTGTGTTTATGGACATTCCCACTAGCTATATATATTAGGTATACTTTTTTCTCACAATCATAAATCTCAGCTTAATTTGAATCCTGATAAGTTGTAGTGCATGCGCATGCTTAGTCTTCTATGGAACGATATCCTTAATACTACCACAACGCTATGCGCTTCCAGCTGACTGCTACTTATTTTGGATGAAGACTTTCAACCCCATCAAGTTTTTTGGTGTCATTGCCTACGATTTTTTTATTTGACTTTAGTCTTACACGTTTTTCTTTCGTTTCTTTTGTTTCTTTTTACTTGTTTGTGTTTTTGTTATGTTGTAGAACATAAAGGAACCAAGGATGGACGATTATATGCACGACCATCCCTTTCTTCAAGACGAACAACAGCTTAATCAACCTCTTCAAGAGTTTTCGCAGCTAGGAGAGCAACATGAACAGCCGAATCTCTTCGATCTTGCTCAATTACTTCAATCTGATGGTTATAATCAAACTCCATCACTTCTCAGACACTCTCATATTCTTCCATTGTTGAGCTGACAACCAATTCAACCTCCATTCCACCTGGATCAGGAGTTTGAAACCAGGCCAAAGCTTATCGCTTTGGTCTCTCAACAACAACTCCAAGGTCTTCGTCAAGATCCTTTGGATCATGTAGACTCTTTTGAAGACCTCTGCAATACCACCAACATCAAAGGAGTCTCCCAAGACTATCTTAATTGCAAGGTCTTCACCTTCTCATTAGCAGGGAAAGAAATTCGATGGGTGAAGTCACTACAACCGAAATCAATCACTAGATGGGATGATTTCAAGAGAGCATTTCTTGCTCAATTCTTCAAAAAGAGAAGAGCTTTACTTCTTCGAATCAAGATCTCCAATTTCCAAGAAGGACCCATTGAGCCTTGCCATGAAGCTTTGGGTCAATTCAAAGAGACTACACAAGAGAATGCCTACAACATGGGTTTTCTGAAGCATGTTTGTGGAATACTTTCTATGAACGAGTAAGACGTGAGTACAAATTCTCGCTGGACATCGCAAGTAATGGTAGTTTCGTGACTCAATGAGTAGAAGCTTTAAAAATCTTGATTGAAAATCTTGCAGAGAGTTGTAGCAAGATTATGCCAAGCTACGAAGAAACTATCATGACAATCAACGCATAAACCACTACTTCTCTTATTTCAGAAATTTAGAAGATGATTTATTCTATTTATATAGAGGAAACACGGCCTCAACAAGCTATTGAAGGCGTGCAAGAGGTTGATGATGGATCTTTTCCAGGTAACTTTGATGAATTTCCAGGAAGTCTTCAAGAAAAATCGATTCATCTCATAAATGGCAAAAATCTGAATCTTAGTAATCGAGCTTTCTACAGTGGAATTCATCCTCAACAAAGGAGCTGAAAAAATCAAGGAGAACATAACCAAGGAGAAGAAGCTCATTCGGGACTTCATGGTATCGACACATAACCAACTTTTTGGCAGCTGACATCGAACCCCCTCAGTTCTTTGGAAACAAGAAGAAGAAGCTCTTCAGGGATATTAGATTTTACTTTTGGGACGAGCCTTACCTCTAAAAAAAGTGTAACGATGGGATTTTCCGGAAGTGTATTCCAGAAGAAGTTGTTGCTTGAATTTTACATGGATGTCATAGTACAGCTTATGCTAGCCATTTTGCTACATTTAACACCGTTTCCAAAATCCTACAAGATAGTTTTTGGTGGCCTACAACTTTTTAGGATGCCCAAGCATTTGTATCAAGATGTGATGCTTGTCAAAGAATGGGAAACATAAGCAAAAGGAATGAGATGCCACAAAACTTTATCTTAGAAGTCGAATCTTTGATGTGCGGGGAATAGACTTCATGGGACCTTTTCCATCGTCATTTTGGAATCAATACATACTTGTGGCAAGAGACTGCGTGTCTAAGTGGGTAGAGGCTATAGCAAGTTCCACTAATGATGTAAACGTGTTCATCAAAATGTTCAAATCCATCATCTTCCCTCGATTTGGAGTCCCACGAGAAGATATAAGTGATGGAGGTACGCATTTCATAAACAGAATTTTTGCTAATCTCTTGATTAAATGTGGTGTTAAACATAAGATTGTAATCCCCTACCAACCAAAAACCAGTGGGCAAGTCGAGATTTCCAATCGAGAGCTCAAATGCATCCTTCAAAAAATGACAGGAAAGACAAGGAAGGATTGGTCTGCCAAACTTGATGACGCTCTTTAGACATATAGAACAACATTAAAGACACCATTAAAGATGGTAACTTTTCATCTTGTGTATGGAAAATCTTGTAACCTTCCGGTTGAACTTGAATACAAAGATGCTTGGGCAATCAAAGAGCTAAACTACAATCTCAAGACCGCAGGTGAAAGAAGATTGCTCCAATTGAATAAGTTAGAAGAAATCAGACATTTGGCGTATGAAAGCACTAAGCTATAAAAGGAGAGGACCAAAGCTTATCATGACAAGAAGATAGTGCCTAAGACGTTCTCTCAAAAGGATAAAGTTCAGTTATTCAACTTAAGACCTAAGCTTTTTCCTGGGAAGCTAAGATCATGTTGGTCTGGACCATTTAAAATTAAAGAAGTGAAACCATATGGAGCAGTTGTCTTTTGGTCCCTAAATGGAGGATCATTCATTATCAATGGCCAGCGACTCAAACCCTATCTTACAGATGCACCAATTGGCGAAGACATTGAGATTTCCTTGGCCAATGCAACTCACATTTAAAGAACAAAAGGAGTCGAGCTAATTGACTATAAAAAAGCGCTTTGTGGGAGGCAGCCAATAGTAATTTAAGTTTTATTTTACATCTTTTAGGTCTTAGAGTTAGTAAAATCACTGATTTAGCTTTAATTTACAGGAAGAATGGAAAGAGATTGAAGGAAAACAAGATACAGATCACGACGTTTGGCAACGGAGGGACAAAGCATCCTGACAGGGTGGTGGAGATCACAACACTGGTTCTTACCAGAAGCCTTGCCGCGGCCGGTGCTAGAGCTACTTTGCCTCAAGCCTTGTCTGTGCCTCAACCCTCTTTCGTGCCATTCATCCCTCCGACCGACCGTCTGCTCTCTTTTGTCCAAAACCGGTCCAAACTAACTTGTAGCCGATGGAACATTTCAATTGCTTGAATTATGGATTCAACTATCTCATACTACAATTTGAGCATGGGTAACAACTTACACATCACAAAAACTCATTTCATGTTCATTTGACTAGGTATTTTCTTTGGCAAAGTCTTCAAATCCTTGTTCCACCTAGAAAATCACAACATACTATTAAAGAGCAATGGATGAGATGGCTATAATATGGAGAATAGCGCGGATAGATTACAAGTTTCACGGACTTAACCCAAAAACCAACAAGGAACCATTTGATAAAGGATCTTGCGGATAGTCTTAAACAATACCATAAAAGGTAGAGAAACCCTGTACTTCATTTCTTATAGCAAACACTATATGATAGGTGATATGCCCGAGAAAAATCGACTTTGGAACGGTGAAAATAAAAAGTTGCTCGGAGGGTCAAGTTTCTTAAAAAAATGAGACATGGAGATTTCTAGTAGCCGCCAAACAAATCAAATCAAACCATCAAAAATGCCTGAGCAAATTGACTATTTTAAACAAAATTGCCCGATTAGAATTTTAATTTTTGGCTCACAATACTTCTTTGTCGGCTAGCCAATGAACTTGGCTAAGCCAAGAGTGTCATTTGTGGGAACCGAAATTCTCACTGTCAATGTTATGTGGTTCATGGGCACTCTGTAGCCAAGAATCGACAGATCAAACAGTGAATACGAAAGTTAATGGATAAAGAATACGAGACTAAGCTGCGAGATAAGATAAAACAAAAAGCGTGAGTAGAACAAATATGCGAGCAGATTGCGAGATTTGGGTTAACGAGATTCGTATAACGAAATTGAGATGAATAGCCAAGTAAAGACATTACAAAACAGATTACGAAGCGAGATGTGTAAAATGACAATAAAATAATAGGATTCGTAATGAAAAACAGTATGAACATGGAAAGAGAATCATGGATCAAAACATGAACGAATACGAATAACAACAATCAAAGCACACAGTTAACGAAGAAAGTATAAGGGATCTTATTCGAATTCGTGGTCTGAGCGTGCACAACCGGTGTTAAGTCGTGGCCGCAAGAACTGTTAGCGACGATTACCTTGAACTACAACGTAGACTCGTAACCTAGTTGAGACGCAGCTCGCTAACGAAAAAAAATTAAGAACCCTAGTTTTTCTAAGTGTTTGTGGTGACGAAAATTGTGTTGTATATCCCTCATCCTTCTCCTCCGCGCCCTTTAAATAGATCTTCGTGGGCTTGGCTCATTTCCTTTTTCGTCCCCGATTTGTGAATATCCTCTCGTGGAAATATTCCTTTTCCCTGAGTTGCATATATCTTTTCGAGATCGTTCCTTATCTTCTCGAAACTTAACATTTTCATGAAACCCTGGCAAACCATCATCGTAGATGGGCCGATTCTCGCCCGAAATCGTAAGTGGATTGTTATCGCGGTTTGGACCATTTCGGGCCGTTTCGCGGCTAAGTGATCTTTACGATTTATTGCGAAAAACCGTTTCTCGTAAGACCAAGTTGTATTAGTTTCATGGAACGATAAGGCCGATCGTTTAGTTTAGACCCTTTCGGTGTTTAAGTTAACCGTCTTCGTTTTACACGATCGATACGAAGCCCACAAAAAGTACGAATCCTTACGATTATCGTCACGACGGTTTGACGGAAGCTCCAATTGAGACGAAACGAGAGACGATCAAGCGACGATTCGAAGGAGATGATGATCGGAAAGGACATGGTTCATCCAACGGGTAACGGCTGAATGTTGTCCGCGTCCTAGCGCCATCTGGCGCCAAGACCGAGCCCTGGTCTTAGCGCCAATTGGCATCAAGACAAGCTCTCTGTCTTGGCGCCAATTGGCGCCAATTGGCGCCAAGACCAGGTCTTCTGTCTTGACGCCAATTGGCGCCAAGATGGACCTCTGGTCTTGGTTTCAATCGATGTCTAGATCGGCCTCTAGTTCAGTCGTCAATCAGTTCCAAGACTCGTTCATAGGTTTGGCATCAATCGGTGCCTAGACGTTTCTCCAAAATGATGTGGTTTTCCGATGATCTCGGTGGTTCCGTATCATCTCGAAGCTTGTATCTCGGGGCCTCTCGGAGTCGTCCGAAAGTTTCGGGCGTTGATTTCGATGTTGCCATTTTTGACCCCAACAGTTAGCCCCCCAGCTGCGAGATTCGGTTGCGAGTCTCATGGGCGAGTGATATATGTTTAGTCGGAATCTACGGCCGAAATGATTGCGGAGACGACCTTTATTGATTATTGTATTGTGACGGAATTCCTATAAGTATTGGGCTACTCCTCTCATTCCTCATTCATTCTTCACTTTCTACTCATTTTTCCAAACTTTCCACTTGAGAGCTTTTGAGTTAGTCAGGATGACTTCCTCATGCGAAGAAGGAAAAAACAGCGAGGCCGCGGCGGAGATCGTTCCTCCGGGGAGCCTCCAGCTGCTCTTGGCCGAGTACCTTGCTTCTCAGAGCGAGATGGACCAACATGACGCCGAGATGGGCGTGTCGTTGGTCCCTAGTTCGACTCCATTGCCTCCCCCTCTGATAGTTCCAGACGTCAGATTGATTCAACCAGTGGGCTCATCTACGACGCCCATTCTAGTCGATTAGGAGCCGGAGCCGGAGTCGATGCCTCCTCCCCAGATCGTTCGAGAGATTTTGATGGGTCTGTGAGCGTCGAGGGCTACCCCTATCGCGCCTCCGGAGAAGCGCAAAAGGGTTCCCGTATTGGTTTCGATATTGAGTAAGAAGAAGTGTGCCGAACCGGTTGCGGTTGGACCCTCGCCCCTCGGAGCCCGACGTTCAGGAGTGGCGTCGCAGCATCGCACCAAGGTTAGTCTTCAGAACTCCTTCCCTTCTAGTTGTGTCAAACCTTTTCTCACCTTCTCTTTCATGCAGTTCATTTCGTTAATCGACGAGATGCTTGGTGACTGCGGATCGGAGGCCGAGAGCCTTAGGATGGAGATCGCGGAGTCGCAGGAGAAATTGTAGGAGCTCAATGAGAAGGTGGAAGCCGCTGAGGGTGCTAGTTCTTCCGAGTTGTCTCAACTGGAGGCACGAGTGGCCGGTCTCGAGAGGGACCTCAGGAAGACGGTGAGCAAGGTGCTAAAGGAGAAGTAGTCGCGGAAAGCCAAGTCTTCGGAGCTGCGTTGCCTGCGGAAGGAGATGGAGAAGTCGCTGAGCCGCAAGGTTGCGGTGGCCATGGGAGAGTCGAAGATCGCTGCGCATGCTGATGTTCAGGCTCGACTTTCCCGGATTGCGAGCTTCCTTGACTCGCTGCTGGTTGTTCACGATAGAGATCTCGCTCGGGCTGTTATCGAGGGAGCGACGAGCAAGATTGTGACATCTCTGCACAGAGACTCTCCGTCTCGAGAGGCCGAGGAGGCCAAGCT
>OVAN01002639.1:0-32507 GCA_900406275.1 Anastatica hierochuntica
TACTAACTGTACGCTTGCAGTGAATTCTTGGGTGAAAACCTGAGCCATCAAAGTCCAGGATGCGTTTACCGGTTTTAGGCCTGTGAATTGTCCCTTCAAACTTGCAGTCATTGAAAGGACTCGCATCTATGCCATCCCTCCTCAGAATAACCACCACTACATGGAGTTCAAAAGCATCCATGTGATCAAGCATACCACAAACCTAGACTTTCCCATTTGTATGATTTCTAAACACTATGATGGATAGAAAAACTTAACACCATGATTCATTTAAAAACTTATCTTGTAGATACTATGGGAGTGGTCTTCAACGTCGAACCCCTCAAAGTCTGATCCGACCCTAAACTGACAAAGATTGTGTTCCACATAAGGGACAACATGTAAGTCATAGGAAACAATATTTTTTTGTTATAGATTAGAACCTGATTATGTTGTGTTCACTTTAGGGTTCTTAACACAATGTTTTATGTTATAGAGATAACCAGATTAGAACTTGATGATGTTGTTTTCATTTTAGGGTACTTGACACAATGTTTTATGTTCAAAGATAACCAGATTCGATGTGTTGCTACTGGAAAGACCACTTATGACTTTCAAGATGAGTATGAACTCAATATGGGTAGAGGAGTGGTGATTCTGGTTCTGAAGATGTGGAGGATCTATAAGCATGATAGAGGTGATGCAGAGCCATGGCTTAAAACCCATAAGGGCTTATCTGATCTCAAGTTCAACCCCATGATGCAAGATGTTGATGATCTCAGAAGAGAACTAGCTAACAAAGACCCGTATGTTGCTAAATACGGGTCTATTGTGCCAATGTAACGTTTGGGTTTAAACTATGCTTTGTTTTCATGTTTGTCCCTCTTACTTCAAACATGGTTTAATGTTGAAGTTACCTACTTTCTTTTATGTTTTTGTTATGTTGTTTCAGATACTTGAACTCTAGCTATGTTGTTATGTTGGTATGGTTTTTAAGAATCTGGATTTCAACGGTTGTAGTAATATTATTTGTGTTTTATGTTACTTAAGGTTGTTGGTTTTATGTTTCTTTTACTTTCTAATTCTCAAAGTTTGCAAGGATTTACCTGATAACAGTTCAGCGAATTGGCAATCCAGACTAAAAAGGGTTTGACAATTTTGGAAAATCCATGTGTCAAAAGTAGGACCAACCTTGTGGAGAGACTATGGCTTTATGGAGTCTCTTCTTCCCACCTCAAGATCATATGCACTCTCCTCCAAATCCATAAACAAAACACTTGTTAGTGAATGAGATGAGAGCTCTGTATGCAACATATCAATAACTTGTTTAGTTATTAACTGACCAGTTTTGAGAAGGATGTTGTTTTCTTACCTCTGCATAAAAGTTCACAACAGCCCATCTAATAGCTGATGTTGTTTCAACTAGCTCTAGATGGGTTATTGTGAACTTCGCTGCGTAAGGAGCAAAACTCAGCATATAACTTAGTGACTTAGTGAAACTCAGAGGAACCAGCTTTGAAGCAGCCGTGGAGGGAACACACAAATAAGTAATTTAAATGAAGGAGGTGACATGTCTATAACAGAGAAGGGAAGTAAATAGTTTTGCAAGTGACATGCCTGATGTATAATGCGTAAATTCCTCCTCGATCTCTCTGAAGCTCTGATTCATTCTATAGTAAGATGAAAGTAAAAGTAATTTAGGGTTCTTAGCGTCAGATGTATAACATAGCAAGGAAAAAATCGATTTTAGTGTTCTTAACTTCATAAATCTGAAAGTTCTTTACCTCTACTGGAATTATTCCTTGTGAGTGCAACTAGATGAGAACGACAGAGAAGGAGCCGCCGAAATCGAATAGGAGTGTGACGATGGTACCGCTTCTTCATCTCCCTCGGAGTTTCATTGTCATCGGAGTTTCCAATAACAGAGAAGACAGAAAATGAGAGGATTAGGCTTCGAAGGGTGAGAAATTGGAGCAAAATCTGAAAAGAGATTACGTAAGGAAACTGTAATTTTTGTGGGAAAGAGTGCAAAAATGCATCGACGTGAGAATTGAGAAAAATGAAGCGAAAGAGGAATTG
The DNA here is from genome assembly GCA_900406275.1 of Anastatica hierochuntica. Lineage (NCBI taxonomy): Eukaryota > Viridiplantae > Streptophyta > Magnoliopsida > Brassicales > Brassicaceae > Anastatica > Anastatica hierochuntica. The sequence continues at coordinate 2,059 of OVAN01002639.1, forward strand.
GGAAATGTAATTTGCATTTTTCGCTGAGATGGATGGTCCGAAACTCCACAAAAACGAGAAATCTAAGGTTTTCATAAAAGTCACAAATTTGTGATAAATTACACACTATTTTGCGATGAAACATAGACTCTATGACTTCTTTATGTCTATGTAGTAACTATTTTGGGGTTTTTCCACTAAATATTCATCACATTACAATGTATAAACATATATTGTATTATTTGTTTCTTCAATTCTAACATAATCGACCACTGCATATAAGAAATACATTTACCAAACTAAATTATTATACTTTTGGGAAAATCACTTAATGTTTTAAGTGATTGTAGATGTCAATGAAATGAGTATGAAGGTTTTAAAAAGTTTAAAAATCACAAGAAGAGTCGGTGTAAAACTTATGCCCATATGAAATGTATTTATTGAATTTACGAAAATCATGAGTTTTCTATTCATATATGTAAACTCATGTCACATATTTAGGGTTTAGGGTGTGGATTTATTACTTTTCCATAGTAGTTACAAAACAATCACAAATTACCGACGACTTTGCGACGAAAACGAGAATTTGTGACTATTTAACAATGACATAGTGACTATTTAGGGTTTAGAGTATAGATGTATAGTGTCCTCATAATAGTCACAAAACAGTCGCACATTACCGACGTTTTTGCTATGTAACTGACCATTTGTGACTCTTTAACGATTAAATAGTAACTATTTAAGGTTTAGGGTAGAGATTTGTAATGTTTCTATATATATGACTTATTATTTGTTTCTTAAATCATAACATACATTTATCAATGTAAATTTTATTTTTGTTCTTTGAAATTTGAAGAAAATCACTTATTGTGGTAAGTGGTTGTACATTTTAATGAAATTTGTATCTTGGCTATAAAAAATTTAAAATAACAAGAACTATCAATATATAACATATGCTCATATGAAAATGACTTGATTGAAGTAACTAAATTCAATAAAGCTCTATTCTTATATGTAAGCGTATGTTATCTATTTATGGTTTAGGGTTATGATTTTTAAGGTTTTCAAAATAGTCAGAAAACAGTCACAAATAACCGACAAATTTGCGACGGAGTGAACTATTTGTCACTGTTTGACGGCTTTATAGTAAATATTTTTGATTTGTTTTCCTTAAAATGTTGACGGTTACTTTTCCCCCTTATTTAAATTTTTCACTAAAATTTTACTTAACCCTAAACGTACCGCATCAACATAACAAATCAGGTTTACGTTTTTATACGAAAATACTTATCCCTTTCATCTTCTTTCTCGATTCTTCTCTCTCAATTCTCTCATCCGTCTCTCAATCCCTTGTCAAAACTCATCGATTCTGCGGATAAAGATTGTCGATCATGGCCACAAAACCGAGTAGAGGAAGAGGTGTTCGCTCTGGTGGAGGGGTTAGTAGGTCAACAGGGACTTGAAAAGCAGCCGACAGAGGTGGGAAAAGTCTGACAATCGATGCTCTGTCTCCAGCCGGTGGTTCTTCACACGCGGCTGCTTCGCAAAGGGCTATTGCCTCTCCTGTCGATCGTGATGAAGCCGTTCTACAATCCTCTCACTCTTCCAATCCTTCTTCAACTCCTTCGTCAACTCCTTCGTCAACACCTTCGTCAACTCCTTCTTCCAAACCATCTACATCAGCGGCAGGTCCTCTCTCCCAAACCCATAAAAAATCTTCTCTCCCCATCCAATATCCACACCACACCCAATAACTCATATGACCATCCTCATAATCACAACAACACTCATAGTCGCAACCACAAACACAGTCCTTCATGCAACCTCAATCCCAAGCAGAACCAAACTTTGTTCTTCAACCACCTCAACCGTATCTTCCCCACCCCCAACATGATGAAGAAGCTGAAGACAATGACATCCAGTTTCCGGATAGTGAAGATGAGTAGCCTGAAGGAGAAGCATCAAACAATTACGAGGAGATGTTAGATGCTCTATTAGCACTTTCAGGACGTGAGAACCTGCCTCGGCTTAGCAACGTTCGTGGTCGTGGTGTGAAGAATCTATGGTAAGCTATTATACTTTTCTAACACAAATATCTTAAATTACTATTGATATAAGGAATTGAGATAGATTTTACATAAATGTAGTTATAGTTTAAGTCTTTAGTATTCGTTTAGTAGATGTACTTGCCATCTAGGTTATACAAACAAAATGTATATGATGCTTTTCTCTTTCTGTTGTTGTAATTGATTGGTTGGAAATATATCTTAATTTGTTTGGCTTATCTAACCACTAAGCAATGTGTTAATAGTGAGAAGAGGCTATATATCATTAATTGAGTATTGTGTTTGTAAGCAATTTCATTTTGTACATCTAGATAGTGTGATTTCTGGACATATTCTACTGATATGTCTAGTATAGTCTTCTGAAAGTGTGATTTCTTACCATTCTGTAAGGCAATGCATTTTGTACGTCTTCATGGGTTGTTGTTTCTTTTGCTATGATTTCATTTTAGATAAGGTATATTTTTGCTGAATATAGAGAAGTTATATAATCTGAGTTGGAGTTACTAAAGAGTATACATTTCCTGAATATAGATAAGCTATATAATCTGAGTTGGGGTAACTAAAGATTATTTATTTGCAGGATAATACAAGTTATGTAATCTGTGTTGGAGTTATTAGAGATTAGGCTTTAGACAATTATAATTACATGGTTGAGAGAAGGATTCTAATGTTAGTAATGGTGTTGCAAGTGCTCTATACTATATTTATAATTCAACCTCCTCTGTAGTTGATTCTAGTCTCATTTATTACTTTCTTTTTACTTGTTAATAGGTTTCGCCGAGACAAAGGCAAACTGCCTCGAGTTATCGCTGGAATTTTTCGAAGGAAATTCGATGGTCCGTACTACAGTTGGAAGGTCACATCTATTGACATTCAAGAAAGATATTAGAGAACATTTTCTGTAAGTTGGGGTTTCTTTCTCTTTCTAAACCTAATTCGTTTAAAATTATTGTTGAGGGTTCTTTGAACTGATTACAAGTTTAGCTGGCTTTCAACTTGATGGTTTATACAACTGCATTTAATTGTTACTAAATCAGTTTGCACTTTCAAGTTCGTGGTTTTGTTGCTCTATTTTGTTACTGTTTCTCTAGTTTTAACTTGTTCTGTATTATTTTCATTTAGGTTTAAACTTCTCTTGTTCTTTCTTTGTTTTGGTACGTTGGTAAGTTCTGGTACTTTAAGTTTCAGCACAAGGTATGTTCTTTATTTCCTATGTTTGAGTCAATTTAATATCAAACTTCAATTTACATTCTTCTGGTTTGTGCAGCGGATGTATACTTCGGATCTTGGGATAACTTCTCTAGTTAAGAAAGAGTTCCTCAAGGTTGCCATAAGGAGAATGAAAGGGATTGTTAGCCTAGTTAAGAGAGACAGAACAAGACCACTGTGGATCAAACACACTCTCTGGGAACAGATGTGTTCTCATTGGAACACTCCTGAACAAAAGTCGCGGAGTTAGTCTGCTTCTAACTCTCGGAACTCTAATCGCGGTGGTCTTGGCAAACATAAGCATGTATCCAGTCAAAAATCATACACTCAGCTCCAGGAAGAAATGGTAAACTTATTGTATCCTTATATTTTCTTAGACTTTGTTTTTTAACTAACACTTTGCACCCGTAGGAAGAGGAGTTGGGGCGTCCTATCTCTCTTGATGAAGTCTTTATCAGAGCTCATACAAAAGTCGACGGAACCTTGGTAGATGATGACAAAGCCATAAACATAGTTGAAGTCTATCAAATGAACTTGGATGCAAGAAAAGCATAATTAGCGGCTGCCAATTTGGATGGGGATTCGCCGGAACAATCTGCTCCTCAGACCCTCTCCATTGCAGAAGAGAATGAGATATTTCTCCAGGTAAATACCTTAATTTTTTGTTATCTTATGTTATGTCTCTGGCTTGGTTGAGAATGTTGTTTGATTAATGTATGAGAATGTCTTTGTTGTCTGATTAATGTTGTTTGAGATTGTGATTTGGTAGTCCATATGATTATGATTTCTGAATGTGAAATAGATCATGTTGAATGTGTTCTGAATGTGATCAGATTTGATAGTTTATATGTTCTCTGCATATGATATTTGATTCGATAGACTATATTGATTATGATTTCAGAAAGTTAAATAGATCATGGCGATTGCGTCCTGAATGTGATCAAATTATGAATTTGTCTTTAATTATTCTGATGTTTAATTTAGGTACTCTGAGTTATTTATATATCTTAAGTTCTTTCTATAGTATTTATTTGATTTATGATTTCAATCGGAGTATAATTGTTTATGTGATAAGTTTTCTATGAGGTGTTTTTAATTGTTTATATGATAACTTGTTTATCCAAAAAAAATGTTTAGCTGATACAACTTGTTTCAGATTGTGTATAGAAAATGTGAAGTTCTGCGTTGTCTGAGTTTTATGTTGATATGGATTCTGATCTGTTTAGATCCTTTGTTTTTGTTCTTGTCTCAAGTCAACTGAAACATATTGCAGAGGCAACCACTTTGGACTTGGCAGTCTAGTTGAAACCATCGATGTCGGGAAAGAAACAGAAGGAGATGGAGGCTCTGCTGAATCATCACTCTCAGTAGTGAAGCTTCAACTTGAAGCTGCCAATAGCAAAATAGCAGTGCTAGTTGCGGAAAATGAACGTCGCATTGCAAAGGTTAGAGAGGCCAAATCAACCATGTCAAGCATGGGAATGCTTCTTGATTACCTGAAGCAAAAAATCCCAACCTTGTGGAATGCATGAATTCTCAAGCTCCGCAAACAGCCCCAAACTCAGCGCCTACCGCAGGTACAACTCCAACTATTCCAGAAACCTCATCAGATGATATGCAAACTTGATCTCTCCTCTTCACTACTAAAACTTTGACTTTCTAATGTGATTGATGACTTTTTAGTTATAGTTTTTTGGTAAATCAATGGCATCAATGTATATTATGTAAATATACTTTTAAATGTTAAATATTTTGCAATATAATATAAATATTAATTAGCATTCGTTTTCTATTCATTTACCAATTTGCGAACAAAATTTCTTACATGTTTAGGTCATAATAAAGTTGTCAATTGCCACGATTTTATTTTCTTTTCGTATAATACTTAGTCACGATATAGTTGCTAATTTGCTTCTAATAAAAAATCATAAAATTGTCGCAAATTTGTGACCCCCACACAATCATAAAACAGTCGTTAATATGCATCAACAGAAACAATCCTTAAAATGTCGCTACTATCCAACCCGCAAAAGACATCACAAAATTGTCGTTAATTTACATCTCTCCGCAGAGTCAAAAAACTATCGCTAATATACGACACTTGGAGTTGTCATAACATGGTCGCAAATCAGCGATAGCTTTGCGAGTACGCTTGTGACCTCCAACAAGTCATAACATAGTCGTTAATTCAACATAAACAATCTTTAAAACGTTGCTAATTTGTGACTACGTAGTAGTCACAAAAGTATCGCTAATATCCAACCACTAAATCAAATCACAAAAAGTCGTTAATTTGCATCTCTTTTTACTGTCACAAAAACGTCGCTAATATACGACGAAAAGAGGTTGTCACAAAATAGTCGCAAATTAGCAACTCTTTTGCGACTCAAATTTTTTGCGACGAAATGTTTGCGACTACGTGATTTAGTCGCAAAATAGTCGTTAAACAATCTTTTGTGACTATTTTGTCACTATTTGTGCGGTTGTAAATGATCTATTTTCTTGTAGTGTATGACGTTAGTTTTTTGTAATTGTATTTCTTTTTATTTTTTTTTTTTTTATTTTTCTTTTTTACTTTGTCTTTTATTCTTTTTTTTCATTAATAAGTCAATGGAATTTTGGTCTTACAATATTTCATTAACGTAAAGAGGGCATAAAAGGTTTCAGAGGGACATAAGAGGTTTAAGTGTTGTTTTTAAGTATCAGGTGATGTCTCTTCATTCAAGGCTCTTGTATTGATTAAATCTATTGTTATATTTTCTTCAGTGTCTGTTTTTGTTCCTTAGATTCATTTAATTGATGTTCATTTTGAGTTTTATACAAAGCCGGTCAAGTAAGGTTGAAACACCAAAATACATCTTATATGGTGTTGTTCGTTTGTTCATCCAGATACTGAATGATGTTCGTTTGCTATAAATTATAAACTTATTGTGGATGAAATAATTGAATTCTAAATTAAAACTCATCAAAAAAATCTAGATATTTTGGATGAGAATATTAATAGAGTTTGGATGAGTTTTATTCATCCAAAAAATTGTAAAAGCCTAAAATACTCAAAACTAAACTAAATAATTACACATCAATACTCTAAATTTTGCAGAATTCACAAAAATATCAAAAAACGTAAAATTCCTTAATAAAACACATAAAACCGCAAAATCCACAATAACTACAAAAATCAAAAACTCTGCAAAATTTAAGATCCAGGATAACCGTAAAACCGCCAAAAATGCAAAGTCCACCAAAATCGTAAAAGAGCATTAACAGTGAAAACCGCAAAAGAAACAGTGAAATTTAATAAACCGCCAAAGATGCAAAAAAAACCATCAAATGCGCAAAAACCTGCAAAATTGAAAAAATCGCCAAAACTGCAAATACCATGAAATTAGCCAAATCCGCGAAAACCACAAAAAATGCCAAAAAATAGAACTCTGAAAACATCAAAAACTTCCAAATCCTCGAAAACCGCAAAAACCATGAAATCCGCAAAAACCGTGAAATCCGCTAAAACCGCCAAAACCGCAAAAACAGTGAGATTCGCAAAAACCATCAAAACTGCAAAAAAAAACATTGATATCAGCAAAAAAACTGCAAAAATTTCGAAATTCGCAAATAACTGCAAAAATTTCGAAATTTGCAAAAACCCTAAAAACCGCCAAAACCGTGAAAACCGCAATCCCGCCAAACCTCTAAAATTGTAAAACAGGCAAAACCTTGAAATTCACAAAATCCTAAAATTTCCAAACCTGCAAACTTGCAAAAACTGCCTAACCCGTAAAAGCCCTCAAAACACAAACGCCGTTAATTCCGTCAAAAACCGAAAAAAATGACTAAAATCGTCAAACCGCCAAACAACAAAAGCCATTAGAAACTGGTAATCCATGAAAGTCGCAAAATCTGTAACCGGTAAAGCAAAACCTTAAAGCTCTGCAAAACCATGAAATATGCCAAAACCGCAAAGCCTCTAAACCCCTCTAAAACCGTAAAAAACAGTAAATCCGCGAAATCCGTAAAAACTATCAATTATGCAAAAACCGTAAATAACGCAAAATACCGTTGATCGACTTTTTCTGTTTTTCTAATTTTACTGCGAAAATACAAAAACATCAACCACTAAAATTGCTTAAACCGCCAAAAACTGAAAAACCACTAAAACTGCAAAAATTGCTAAATTCTTAAAATTATTTATGAAAGCTATGAAATTATTTTAGGAGAAAATAATTCTTTTTATAAAATTAATAGTTTGATGTATCTGAATGCTACTACAAAAATATAAATCAACATACTTGTGTTCACATGTTGAATTTAGATGCAAAATCCAAATGCAAAAATGAAAAACATATGTATATTTAATTGTCGTGCATCTCAATTGCATGTCTTGTTTTTTACGACTCAATTTAGAACTAAAGTACTTGTGGAAATCCAAACACTTTGGATTTTAACTGTATTATTGGCAAATTCAATGGATCGGTTGATTAGCTTCTCAAGCTCATCTCTCCTTCTGATCATCGATTGAAAGGCATATTCGGTGCAAAATAAGAAAGCTCCGAAGTTACTGCTCTGGCTAGTGCACCTTGATTCTCTTCACCGACGTGGTTGTTGCAAGACGAGGAAGAAGGTGAAGTTTTCGACTGTAAGTTTATCGAAATCGCGGAACAGAGTGTTTGCTACAGCGGAAAATATTTCAATGAATCAGTTTTAGGATTCACTAAATTATCAGTCGAACGAGGAAGTGAAGCTCCACCGCTCGATGCTATAGATTCCGAGAATCCGACGAACAAGAAATCCTGCGAGAGGGAAATACATAATCGGAGAAAGAGATCAAGTAAAAATCAAACTCCCTCACTGCTACATTAAAATGGCAGAAGAAGCAGGATGATCAAAATGCAGGGGAAAAAGATCGGTTCTGTTTGGGTTAGATGAAACTGTTTGAGTTTAACTTTGTTTATTTCGGTCTGGATTGTTTGGTTTTCGTGTCTAAACCATTTGTGTTTTTATGTGGATTTTAGATGCTTTGTTTGTGGGGAAATAGATATTTAAGTTTGGAACTATGAAGATTTAGATAGTGTCTTAAAGCTTGGTGGATACAACACTATATAAATGTTTAGAGGGAAAAATAGATAGTTAATCCGAAATAAAATTTCAATATTCAACGTTACAAACTTTAATAGTAATTTATCTAATCTTTTACCTCTCTACTAACGCATAACCATTGTAAGCTAACGATCAAATGATTCCTCAAGAGTTACTTTATGACTCATAGTTCAATGAAAGAATTAACAAGCGGAAGACAAGAAATATCAGCTTTTAACAAAGTGACCCCAGAAATATTTATTTTGCTTATATTTAACCTTGTGTTAATATCTAATACTATTACATGATCTTTTTTGGATTGACACTTTGTTTCCACCTTTACTATAACCTTCTGCGTATTTCCACTTGTCATTTGGATCTCTTTAAATCAACGCACGAACTTTTCATCTCTTTACAAATCTACCCGAGATAGTTGATTTCTCTCTATTTCCTTACACCACACCTTTTCTCTAATTTTTTAACGCTGATTTATTGATTATTTAAAGAGTAAACATGAAGAACAGAGAATGAGAATACCAGTAGGCATCTCTTACAAATGAACATGAGAAAAGTTTGGAAAGACCATAACAGGCCAGCAAGTATAATCATCTCTATAGAATCAAACACCAACAGGACTATGAGATGAGCTAACATCGCCGGCAAGCTAGCTTTAGCCGCTAGTTCGAGCGTAACCAAGACGGCCCCAGTTGAGCAACATAAGATTGATAGCGACGATCTCAAGTCACACTTTTATTGCCTCCATTGGATCCTAACATGAACCTCCAAAAGTCGAAATGGGATAGAGAGGAATGAGTGTTTGTAATGTGGATCCGGAATAGAGGGTATTTGTGAGGATGAAGAACCGCCTCCAAAGCTTTTGTTGAGGTTTTCATGAAAACCATCTTCTTTGGGTACATAAACTGTAAACTTTCCACAACCCAAGCCCCACCAAGAATCTTTGTTTCCAGCGTCGAACCTACATTAGAAAAAGATCTCCGACCATGGAATAAACATTCCCCTCTGTGGTCACGCACGAGCCAGGATGCCCCACAATTTGTCGATGTATTGGTCTTAGAAGAACCAATGTTACACTTATAAAAGCCAGCCTGGGGATTTGTCCATGAACATCGAGTGATCGGTGGTCTAGCCTCTTCTATCCTCCTAAGTGTCTCTGTATTATTTATATGTAACCAAATGTCCGCCTCAATCGTAACCTTAGAGATGATAGCTACAACCGTAGTAGTGACTTGCTGGAAAACTAATGCGTTTCTTGGTTTCCAGAGTTGCCACAATATCCACGGAAAGTGTATACAACTAAAAGAGCCCCAATCACCGTCTCTGTTCTCATTACACAAGTGCTGGAAGTTGGAGAACAGAGTGTTGACTGCAAAACCTTGGTGAGGAGCCTTGCAAGAGGATAAGGCCCATGTTTGTCGCGCTAATTCACAGCCGAACATGATATGCTGTATAGTTTCTGGCTCATCCCCACAGCGGGGACACGTCAGGTCTGGTTTCAAATCACGTGCGTGTAATCTACCGAAAGCTGGCAGAGCCCCTACTAACGCTCGCCATAGAAAATGCTTGATCTTAGGATAAGTATTAACCTTCGAAATGTTGGACCACAACTTCTTTTCAACCGTAGAAAGAGTAGGAGCATCATTTTCTTCTAGAAACATTTCCTTTTCCCAAAACCTATAGCCACTTTGAACAGTGTAATCCCCTGAACACGTGAAAGGCCAAACGAACGAGTCTTTCAAGACCCTTGAAGTTGGTAGCTGCAAAATGAATACAGCATCCCGCTCTAAAAATATTTGGCAAACAACATCCTCATTCCATTGACCCGTGTAACTGTCCATAAGATTACTAACTTTGAGGTCCAAAGCCACGTCTTCCACAGGGCATATTGGCGGTCTCGGCCTCCCCTCCATAATATTATTCTCTAACTAGACCAAGGAATCCTCACCATTCCCAATTGAACGTTATAGACCTTTATTCAAGAGCTCTCTACCGAATAGAATACTCCGCCACGCGTAAGAAGGATAAGAACCTTCATTGCTATGAAAAAAGGAAGTAAGCTTGTAGTACCTCTGTTTGTAAATACGAGCTAAAAGAGAATGAGGTTGAGACCATAGTTGTCACGCTTGTTTGGCTAGAAGCGCTTGATTGAACCCTTGGATATCATGAAATCCTAATCCACCCTCTTGTTTCTTTTTACACAGCCTCCTCCAAGAAATCCAAGGAAGTTTCTTTCTACTACTCCCGCTACTCTACCAGAAATCCCTCATTGCACTAGTGAGCTTGGCACATAAATCCTTTGACAATTTGAAACAAGACATGGCATAGATCGGAAGTGTTGTCCGATTGATTTCAACAAAACCTCCTTATCTCCTTGAGAGATAGATTCGACAAACCAACCATGTAAACGATTATGAAGCTTGTCCTTGATGAAGTTTAGAATCTTACTCTTAGAACCAATAAAGAACTCCGGTAAATCAAGATAAGACTCGTCGCCTCCCTCCTTGTCAATACACATAATATCTTTTAAGGTGGCTTTTTCTGTTTCACAAACTTTGGATCCAAAAATGATAGACAATTTCGTATAATTGATAACTTGGTCGGAAGCTTCACCATAAACAGTAATACAACATCGTAATTCTTCCACTTCAATACTCGTTGCCTTGCATAACAATAGGGAATCATCCGCAAATAGAAGATGATGAACCGAGTAACCATTACCACCGAGACATACAACTTTCCACATGCCCACTAATTATGCTTGGTTCATTACATTCACAAGTGCCTTCGTCGCTAAAACGAACAAAAACTTTGACAATGGATCATCTTGGCGAAGAACACATCCCGGTTTAATAAACCCGTGTGATTGTCCATCCAATAATACCGAATATGAGATTTTGCTTACACACGCCATTATCCATGATACCCATTTATGATCAAACCCAACATTCTCTAACAATTTTTCCACAAAAGAACACTCCACCCCGTCGTAAGCCTTCGACATGTCCATTTTGATCGCCATGAAATCTTTGGGTATCGTCGCGTCGGTGCGTATTGCATGAACCAATTCATGAGCAATCAATATATTGTCAGTGATCAACTTCCCGGATACAAAAGCCCCTTGAGTTTCGGATACCAAATCCGGTAGTAGAGCTTTAAGACGCTCACATAAGACCCTTGAGATAATCTTGTAATGTACATAGCAAAGGCTTATAGGCCACATATCTGACCTGAGCGATGGTCCCGTGATCTTTGGAAGGAGACATAATTGTGTAGGATTCAAATCTGGGGGCATGATGGATGTTTGAAAGAACTCTTGAATCTCTTTCACTAAGGAAGGGCCCGCAATATGCCAAAACCTTCTATAAAAAATGTCGGTGAAACCATCTGCTCCGGGAGCACTACTACCTTTAATCCCAAACGCAGCCTTTTTGATTTCATCCTCACGAACTGTAGCAATCAGAAAAGAATTCATATCCCTTGTTACCTTGGCAGAGAAACCATCGAAAATAGTTGAGAGATCATAAAGGTTGGAACTAGCAAATAGGTCTCTGAAATAATTCACCGCTCTAGTCCCCTTTGAGCCTTCTGTAAAGGGCTCAACACCGTTGTGGTCCTTTAACATCGATACTCAATTCCTGATCTTTCTCCCTTTAACATAGTTGTGAAAATATAGAGTACTTTTGTCACCGGAACGGAGCCAATCCTCGCGACTCTTTTGCTTCCAAAACACTTCCTCATTCTTGTAAGTCTTGGCTAGCTCAAATTTCGTATCTCTAATCTTCAGAAAGTTTGGGGAGAGCTTGGCGAATTCATCCTCAAGCACCGCATGAAGTTGTTTTATCCAGTTGGACGAGTTCAAGTTTGAAGAACACTTCCATCTCGCTATCACCGTTCTATAATGATAAATACGGTCTGACAAAGGTATGTCTAATTATTTGTCCTTGGGGATCCGACATTAATCCTCTCCCAACCCTCCTTGATTATACGATCAATACTTTGCATAGAAACAATCCATTTATCAAAGTAAAATCTTCCACGGGAGGGATCACTATCTTCCGGAGCGAATTGTAGCTTTATCGGTCTATGATCGGACCCCCACATCTCCATATATGTCCAGTGTGAGCATGGAAATAGCTGAAACCATTGATTGTTATTGTGGACAACGAAATCCACACTTAGATTTCTAAGATGAATTAGATGAGGAGAAGATTCGAGGGTTGAATCCTCTAAGAACTCTAGATGAACAAAAGGATTTGAATTAAGGTTTCTGAAATTGTGTTTATTGATTACAAAGAGATATGTGTTACAATTGATTGAATACAAGAAACATAGTGATTGAATGAAAGTGAGTAATCACCCATTGGGCGACTAGACTCTCGGAAAGTCTAGTCGCCCATTAGGCGACTAGACTCTCGGCAAGTCTAGTCGCCCATGGGCGACTAGACTCTTGGCAAGTCTAGTCGCCCAAGGGTGGCTAGCACGAAAAAGTCTAGTCGCCCACAGGTGACTAGACAAGGATAACATATAGTCTCTCACGGTTAACTAGACCGTGTTCTCTCGATCATCTTCTCCTTCGAATCTCGGTTTGATTGTCTCTTGTTTTGTCTCGATTGTAGAATCTGTTAAAGAGTCACGATAATAATTGTAAGGACTTGTTCTTTTCGTAAAAATGCATATCGATCGTATAAACAGATAACGGTTAACTTGAACATCGATATTATCGTAACTATACGATTGGTCTTATCATTTCGCGAAACGTTCACTGTGTAATCGTGCAAAGAACGATTTCTCCGAAAGAAATCATAAAAGTCCCTTATATCGCAAAATGGCCCAGGAAGGCCTAAAACACGATAGAAGTCCGCTTACGATTCCAGACGAGAATCGGCCTAACTACGTTAATGATTTACCCAATTTTAGCGAATGATAAAAGGAAAAACCGATAAAGTCAAGTTTAGAGATAAATATGGAAAAATCGTGAAGATAAAGAATATTCTTGAAAAAAAGAATATTTCCACGGAAGAATATACTCGAATTTAGTGAAGAAAAAGAAACTGGGTTGACCTACGAAGGCATATATAAGAGAGGCCAAGGAGAAATACGAGAGGGACAAAAAATTTCTTCGCAATTTAGCACTTAGAGCAATTAGGTTATTTTCGTTTTTCTTAGCGAGCTGCGACTCAACTAGGTTTACAAGTCTTACGCTGTTAGAACAAGGATACTCGCCGACAGCTCTTGCAGCCACGACTTATCACCTGTTGTAATGATGAAACGCATATTCGGAATAAGATCTCGATTGCTCAACTCTATTTTTGATTCTCTTTTTACTTTTATTTCGTCGTCTGTGTTCTTCGTACTTTCGATACATCGTTGTTTGGTTTAGCAGAAATCAAGGTCCTCAAGAAAAGTTAAGGTTTCCTCGCTTTTCTTCAATTACGAAAATCGACAATGCAAATTTCAGTTCTCACAGTTTGGCGCTAGAAGGAGGGGGACGCGGATTCATTCATGCCAAATCACAGATCGATCAAGAAACGATATGTCTAGACTAACAGACGATGTTGTCGTCTCTTTCAAGGATAAAGAAACGAGCGATCAGGCCAACCATTGCGACGATCTCCTTGTTAACGAATTAACGATTCAAAATATCGATGTTGCGAGAATATTAGTCGACAGTGGCTGTTCGGCTGATATTATCTTTAAAAATACTCCCAATAGGATGGAAATCAAACTCTCTGAAATCACAGGAAGTCCGAGCTCAGTGATAGGCCTCTCAAGAGAAGCTACTATGACCCTCGGCTCTATTAACCTTACGGTTAAAGCTAGGAGCGTAGCCAAAATCATGGAGTTCTTAGTTGTAGATTTCTCCGCTTCATACAACGCGATCGTGGGCAATCCATGGCTAAACTCCATGCAAGTCGTACCCCCTACATACCATTACTGTCTCAAATTTCCAACACCCTTCGGAATCGAAACAATTCGGGGAGACCGTAACATATCGCAGGTCTGTTTCGCTGTGAACTAAAGCGTAAAAACACGACGGCGGAACAAAATCAAGTCGATATTTTCTAGAAGTTACGGAAAGCCGAAACCTCTGAAGAGAAACACAAACCAACTTGCGAGCTCGTTGTCAAGGTATGCTTTGACGAAGAGTTCCCTGAGTGTTGCGTCAAAATCGGTGCTAATCTCTGCGATCCCATAAATACACAACTTAGAGCTTTCTTAAAATAGAACCTTCGCACATTTACTTAGACCGCAAAAGACATTCCAAGAACTGACATCAACTTGCATTTCACGAACTCAACGTGGATCCAACTTACAAACCTGTCAAAAAAAAAAGGCAAAAATTGGGACCATAACGCGCTACCGCGGTCAACGATGAAGTTGAAAAGCTCGTCTAAGTCGGATCTTTAACAAAAGTTAGATACCCAGACTGGCCCGCCAATCCCGTTGTAGTCAAAAAGAAAAACAGAAAAATGACCAGTCTGCGTTGATTTCACCGTTCTCAATAAGCCATGCCCGAAGACAGCTTTTCGTTGCCACACATTTATCACCTAGCAGAGACCAGCGCAGGAAACAAGCTCTTGTCGTTCATGGATGCTTTTTCGGGATACAATCAGATTATGATGAGTCCTGATGATCGTGAGAAAACTGCAATCATCACCGATCGTGGCATGTATTGTAACAAGGTAATGCCTTTCGGCCTCAAAAACGCCAGGGCAACTTATCAACAACTCGTCAATCGTATGTTCTCTGAGCAGCTCGGGAAAACAATGGAGGTATACATTGATGATATGCTCGTAAAATCTCTCGAGGAGAAAAACCACATCGCCGATCTACAAAAATGTTTTGAGAAATTAAACCTGCATAATATGAAGCTCATCCCAGCGAAATGCAGGTTTGTTGTGGCATCTGGGGAATTCTTCGGATATCTCGTCACATACCGAGGGATAAAGGCTAATCTGAAACAAATCAATGCATTGAACAAGATGGCCTCTCCAAAGAACAAGCGAGAAGTACATATACTGACCGGGAGAGTTTTTGCACTCAATCGCTTCACCTCACGGTCAACGGACAAGTGTCTTCCTTTTAACGACATTTTGAAAGGGAACAAAAAGTTCAAATGGTCAGAGCAATGCGAAAAAAGCTTTCCAACAGTTAAAACATTACTTGACCACACCTCCGTCCTCGCAAAACCTGTCATCGGAGAGCCTTTGTACCTGTATATTGCGGTATCAGCTACAGCTGTAAGCGGTGTTCTCATTAGGGAAGAATGTGGCGAGCAGAAACCAATTTTTTACGTAAGTAAAACGTTGTTAGATGCTGAAACGCGATATCCACTTATGGAGAAACGGGCTCTCGCCGTTGTAATGTCAGCTCGAAAACTAAGACCATACTTCTATTCGCACACGATCATTGTACCCACTTCATTCCCGCTACGAACAATTTTGCACAGTCCCAGTCAGTCGGGAAGGTTAGCAAAATGGGCAATCGAGCTAAGCGAATATGCCGTCAAGTACCGAACAAAGACTTGTGCAAAGTCATAGGTACTCGCCGATTTCTTGGTAGAACTCCCTACGGAAAACATGACAAACCATAAATCGGACGGTACTTGGACCCTTCATGTCGATGGGTCCTCGTCCAGGAAATGTTCGGGAATTGGAATATGGCTCACTTCACCAACTGGAGAAGTACTGGAACAATCATTCTGCTTGATGTTTCACCCTTCAAAAAACGAAGCCAAATACGAAGCGCTTATTGTTGGGTTACAATTGGCTCGTGGACTGAAAATACGCAATATCTACGCGTACTGCGACTCTCAACTTGTTGCAAACTAATTCAGCGGCGAATACAAAGCCAGAGACAAAAAGATGAAATCATATTTAAAACTTGTTGAAGATCTCACCCAATACTTCAACCAGTTCGACCTCACGCGAATTCCCTGTTCAGAAAACACGCAGACCGATGCATTGGCGGCCCTGGTGTTAAGCTCGGACCTAAGTCATAGACGGGTAATTCCCATGGAATTCATTGAACACCCGAGCATCGGCCTTCTAATCGTCGCAAATATAATCCAGTCTCAAGACGAGGACATGGACGAAGTCGACACTCGACTGGATCAAAATTTGGAACAATCTGAATATGACTACAGTCCACTATGGTTAGAGACAATTCGAGCACACATAACGGAAGCAGTGCTCCCTGCCAAAAAATGAGCAGCCTGAAAAATCAAAATCTAGGCCGCCCGATATGTATTAGTCGACGGGAAAATCTGCAAATTGAGATTCTCTGGGCCACATATGATATGAGTAGAGCGAAGCGAATCACGGAGAATCATGGAAGAAGTCCACTCTGGATCTTACGAAAATCATGCCGGCGGAAAATCCCTCGCAATCAAAACCAAGCGCCACGGCTATTATTGGCCAACAATGGTTAAAGATTGCGAGAAACTCGCACGCAAATGCAAAAAATGCCAAAGGCATGCGCCAACAATCTACCAACCCGCGGAGATTCTTACTTCTATTTCGGCACCATACTCATTCATGCGATTCTCAACGGATATCGTCGGCCCTATGCATAAATCGAAGCAGAAACGCTTCTTTCTAGTCTTAATCGACTTCTTCTCAAAATGGGTCGGAGTTGACTCATATGCACCATCAAAGATGCCTAAGTTGAAAGTTTTGTGTGAAGAAACATTATATGTAGACACGGAGTCCCATACGAGATCGTAACGGACAACGGATCCCAATTCATTTCAACAAGATTCGAGGCGTTTTGTGAAAAATGCGGTTTACTAAATCCACCCCAAGGTATCCGCAAGGCAATGACCAGGCAGAAACCATTAACAAGACCATCTAAGACAGACTCAAAAAACGCCTAGATGCTAAAAATTTTGATGGGCAGAAGAACTCGAAGGAGTCCTTTGGTCACACAGAATGACTCCAAGAAGAGCAATGAGAGAAATTCCCTTCGCCCTCGTATACGGGACATAATGCATTATCCCAGCTGAAGTCGAATTCCCTGGGATACGGAGGAGACTAGTCCCCGAACGAGAAGACATGAATAGTCTAATGCTACTGGACGATCTCGACCTCATCAACGAGCGTCATGACCAGGCCATCATACGAATCCATAACTACCAACAAGCAGCGGCAAAGTACTACAACTCAAACGTACATAGCCGCAAGTTCAAGGAAGGCGATCTAGTTCTACGCAAAGTTTTCCAAAATAATGCACAACGAAACCCGGGGAAACTTGGAGAAAATTGGGAGGGACCATACAAGGTCATAAAAGTACTCCGACCGGGTGCGTATGAAATTTCCACAGTGCAAGACGTCAAAATTCTGAGATTCCGAGAACCTGGAACGCACTGCACCTTTAAAAATACTATCACTTAGCAACAACATCACGATAAATTGAAGTACGAGACGTCTTGATCCCCGAAAGGGGTACATAGGCAACTCGTCAAAAGACGATCTCAGCCGTCCCCCTCTCTAAAAAAGGGGGAATGGATACATATACATATACTCGTATACTCCCACACTTTGTACTCGACACTTTTCGATACGTTCCAGCAATAAAAATTTTTATTTTCATATAACCCGGAAATGGAAATCATACGAGAAAACCTTTCTTAATGAATCTTGACTATAACGTGTTCGTCAACACATTCTACCAAAAAACGGAAAAACTTTCAGAAAAAGCGAGACGTCGCAAATTTCCTAGAAAACCCAATTCCGAGCTTGATCAAAAACTTCTTAAAACAGTCGCAAGACTATCAAACCCCTACCGGAAAAAAAAACACAAGTACTCTCTCCTACTTCTCACCCGTCGATTGGCCACGACGGACGAACTAATCACTCACCTTAACCTGCTTTTCACGAAGAGTTAGTTCTCATACATCCGACACAAGGATAAAAGTGCTATAAAAACCGAAATTTTGGTCAACACTTCCAGACGACTTTAAAATTGTCTTTGGAGAGATGCTCGGTTCCCGATTGATGCGAGTCATATAAGCCGAAAACTCATCACAGACTTTAATATCGAGATGGAACCAGGTCGAAATTGAAGACAGGAAACGTAAGCCGGAATCAGTCACCACACGCCCTAAAACCGAGAGTAAACCTAGGTCTTTCCCTAAACCTAGCACACTGGTCTCGATCATCTCAAGACATAGTATATAGCCGATATGAGATCCCAAAACTTGTCTCTTCGTCTATACTCATGTTTATAAGAATACAAAAGACTAAGTCTCTCGAAAACTCGCACCGGAAACAAACAATGAATATAGTGATCTCTCAAGGAACGAATATGGGACGACAACTCATAATCTGTCTCCACGTACGCATCACTACTCATACACGCACCAATCAAACTAAAAACATAATCCAAGAAAACTCATGGGACGAGGGGGTTCAAAGCCACACCCGGCCGACCCCAACAGACGAAAAGCGGCTACACTTGGCCAAAACATAAAACATGACTTAAAACGAGGAACACACTCACTCTACATACAAACATCTCTTATTTATGAATCATATTCATAATAACAAGATATCAAAAAATTGCCAACACTAAATGGGTTCGGATTTTGATCCACCGCATCCTCTTCGTCCCGAACAGTGTTCCCAACTTCCTCCGAATCAGGAGAAACGGGAATTAGAGTCAAGAGATCCCGAATCCTCCCTTCAATCGAAGGGATCGAAGACTCCACATCCTTGCACTTCTCCATATGGTCGGACATCTTGTCCATCTCGTAGCGATAGGATTAATCGAGATGTTGGATGCGCCACAAAGCACCCACTGAACCACGGCACTCGCGGTACTCTCTGAAAGACTGATGTGCGTACTTGTGCTAATCAAAGACGGCTGCAAACTGAACTGAATGTTGAATTACAACCGAGGCAATTTTGCGTTTTCCGCGCCTGTACACGCGACAAACCTACGACGCTTGATTCTGCGCCAACTCCTTCTCACAGAGAGAAGCCGCTTCGACCTCCCTTTTAAAGCGGGAGTTCTCCTCTTCGAGTTTCTTGGCCTTAAACCGAGCCGTCCGCGCCTCCAAGTTACTCGCCCTAAGGACCTTATCCATTACGTGGAGACCCTACGAAATAGGGATCCTTTAAAAGGTTAGGGGAGAAGTCAAATGAATAAACAGAATCATGTCGTATGCTCGAAAACTAACCCCCATGCATAGATGCGAGGCCTCCGCATACTTCCCCGGCCTGATGAACCCCGCGTCATCTGCAGGTTAGTGTGACAGGACATCGAAAGAAGCAAGGAAGGCGTTGATGTCGGATCTGTCTCTGAAGGGCGACATCGAAGGTTGACTCGGACCGCTTCCATCTCCACCTAGGAGATCATGGTACCACATCCCCTCGGACGGCCCCCTCCCGTTTTCGGCAACGCAGCCCCCGTTAATGGACGCGCGCCCGTTCCTGGGAGACCTTTCCCTCTCCTTGTCGGGAGGCATTTCGTATGGAGTAAAGCCATTCATCTTCGGTTGTAACTCCTCTTTTGTGACTGTGTGAGGCCGAGTTCGAGTCTTATGATCTGAATTGCCTTGCGGACTCGCTACGGGGAAAAGTAACCCCAATGGAAAGGACCGCCTCGAAGAAGGTTCCTAACGATGAATGTATCTTCCGGATGCGGGGAAGGGGATCGATGACTGCAAAACAAAAGAACAGTCAGATATCGCCTAACGAAAAGAAAAACGATTAGAGTATCCAAAAACGATACCCGCAGAACCCTATCTATGCCTAAAGCAGGAAACGTATTCGTCCTCGACAGAGGCACGATCTAAATAACAAAGAATAATCGCTTGTTCCAACTGTGGAAGTAGGACGTAAACGATCGGATCACCGAAATTTTCTTTCTCGACTTGAGACAGTATCGAAGCGACAGACTTGTGGCCCTCAGATATAAAAACGCCAATAAATAGTCGACGCTCAGATCCATCCCTTATTTGTAACTTAAAACCAAGCTTCCGACAAGGTGTTGGAGACAGGCGGGCGAAAGCCGGCTGATCGATAAGCCCTAGTGATTTAAAAACTGAACTATGATCCCCGGTATGGGAAACCATAGTCGACAAAACAATAAGGGTGCCTCGTAGCATGTAAAGAAACCGCGAGGCGGAAAATTGTCATCCTCTCCATCCTTCGGCATCCGAAAGTCCACCCCTCTGGAACTCGGCAGAAATCCCGGATGGTGGCGAGAAAAGAGTCCCAACATCTGCTCGGCCTACCAGCGTCGCTTTTCAAAGTTGGTCTCGTCGGACACCATGAGTCGGGCGGTGGAGGTTTGATATCACACGTGACACGCCAATACTCCCTCACTTCCTCGGGATCGATCGAGTGTGGCAAGAACTTGATTTTCGGTACGATGTAATCCTCTGAACTAGTAGACTTTCGGGGGCGAAATCGACGGCGAAACATTTGTGGAAACTCGAGCATTCGAAGGCATAACAAAAGAAGAGAAGAGAGAGATGGAAAGGATAAAGAATTTGTTTTTTACCTTAAGGAAATTTTCTTTCAAAAATGAGCAAGTGAAAGATTAAGAAAGTTACTCCTCATATTTATTGAAAGGGATACTTACTATTCATCCTTAGACTTTTTAGCCATCGATTCTGTGTAACTTACCTAACGTGCTTTAAACGTTGGAAGAACACTCCAACGATTCTTGCGAACTCGTGGGTTAACTGTTGGGTTCAAAAATGGTCACGACGAAACCAACGCCTAATAAGCACCACGGAAATATTGTCTCTCTTTCGGGGTACAAAAATCGTAAGGGGATTATAAAATCCGAGGTTGTTGTCATCTAGACAACCTCCTCTCAACAAAACTTCGAAACCCCGCGTCTAGTCAATCGTAGGTGATCACTTCGCAAAGTCTAGTCACTCGCGGGGAACTAAACGCGAGAATATCAAAGTCAACGCCCAAGACTTTCAGATAACTCCCGAGAGATCTCAATAGATAAGATTCGGAGCAATAAGAAGTCACCATAAACATTTTATAACCGCGTCGCTTCGGAAACACGGACAAGGTCTAGTCGCCCGTGGGCGACTAGACTCTTGGCAAGTCTACTCTCCCAATGGGCGACTCTCTCTTGTCTCGATCATCTTTTCCTTCGAATATTGGTTTGACTGTCTCTTGTTTCGTCTCGATTGGAGTTTCCGTTAAAGTATCGCGATAATAATCGTAAAGACATATTCTTTTCGTAAAAACTTTGTATCGATCGTATAAAACGATAATGGTTAACTTTAACACCGTTATTATCTTAACTATACGATTGGTCTTATCGTTTCGCGAAACCATCACCACGTAATCGTACGAAGAACGATTTCTCAAAAGAAATCGCAAAAGACACTTAAATCGCAAAAACGGCCCAGAAAAGCCCAAAACGAGATAACAGTACGCTTAAGATTCTGGACGAGAATGGGTCCAACTACGTTAACGATTTACCCAATTTCAGCGAATGATAAATGGAAAAAGCGAGAAAGTCAAGTTTAGAGATAAATAATTGAAAAATCGTGAAGATAAAGAATATTCTCGCAAAAGGAATATTTCCACGGAAGGATATACTAGAATCTAGGGTAGAAAAGGAAATTGGGCTGACCTACGAAGGCATATACAAGAGAGGCCAAGGAGAAAAATGAGAGGGACAAAAACTTTCTTCACAACTTAGCACTTAGAGCAATTAGGTTATTTTTCGTTTTTGTTAGTCAGTTGTGACTCAACTAGGTTTACATGTCTTACGCTTTTATAACTAAGATACTCGCCGACAGTTCTTGCGACAATGCCTTATCACCTGTTGTAATGCTCAAACGCAGATTCAGAATAAGATCTCGATTGCTCAAGTCTATTTTCGATTCTCATTTTACTTTTATTTCGTCGTCTATTTCTTCGTACTTTTGATATGTCGTTGTTGGTTTAGCAGAAATCTGGGACCTCAAGGAAAGTTAGGGTTTCCTGGCTTTCCTTCGATTAAGAAAATCTACAGTGCGAATTTCAGTTCCCACACCGGTTCCTATTGAGCAACTCGAAGGTAATTGGTTTCTTGCTTAGTTTTTTTTTTATTTTTTTCATTCCTCTAACGTTCCCTCTTCTTCTTAGCATTTTCTGACGATAACGCCATTGTCAGCATCTCAATCGAAGGTAGTACATCTGAAACTGAAAAATAGCAAGAGATGCATCCCCAACCATCGTTCTGTGCTAAAGGTAAGCAGGTCAAGTCTACTAGTGGGTCCCAATCTCGTGGGAGTGAAAAGATCCAGGGAGGCTCCTACATAGGTTCCCTTCGAGAGGTCCTTGATGATGGGACCTCGAATGTTGTGAAATCAGTCATTCCCATCTCTTTCATTCCTGAGACCTCGCAAGTTCAAGAGAAAGCTCAGGAGCCTGAAGTTCAGGAAATGGACACGAGTCCTCCTCGAGTGAGGGACCATCAAGAGCTGAAGATTCCTCCAAGTAAGAGACCCAAACCCGATCATGGAGAGAAGACATCGAGGTCTTCGTCTTCCTCATCCAAAGGAGGTACTGTGGGCTAGACCTTTTCTCATTCGAAACCAGGATCAGTTTTAGACGATGCCTGGGGATTAGGGACGTTGATGCGTCATACGGAGAGAATCATATGCTCTCTCCCTACTATCAACAATCTGACGAACCAAGATGAATACATTGATGACGCTTACTACCTTGGTCAGGTACCTATCGTTTATTTATTATATTCCTTTTTTATCTTCAATATGTTATCTTCATTATTGTCTTGTCGTGTCTTAATCAGCTGGCTAGAGCTATTAACATAGCTCAGCTAAAGTTTGAAGACACGGTTAGAGGTTCCCCAGATGCCAAGGAGCTCAAAGAAGTGATTAATATTTTCAATGTCACTAAAGAGGAGTTTGACTCAGCTAAATCTCAGGTCTCTAAGCTCCAGTCTAAGGTTAAGAGTCTTAGCTCTCAGGTAACGGTTTTGAATGGGTGGGAACAAGATCTGTCTCTCGACCTCCAGGTAAATGATAGGAGGATCGCTTCATTAGAAAATGCTAAGAGGATCGCCGATCATCAGGTGAAGGAATTGATTACAGTTGCAAAGGATGCCCATGCTAATAGGGAAGTTGAAGTCAAGCTAGGTGTTCGGGTAAGGAAGAAAGAGGTAGCATATGCTTACTACAAGATTCTAGCTACCGTAAAGGAGAAGTTTGTTAAGCAGAAAGAAGAGGTCTCCCTTCAGATATATGCACAAGAGCTACAAGCTAACATTGATCTTCTCAAGGCCATGTTGGCTAACGAGATCAAGAGTGTAGAGGAAGAACAAAACCGCTTGATGGCTCTGCTTCTTGAGGCTACTTCTGCATATGAGAAGGCTCAAGTGTCTGATTTTTCTGTGGGCAAGCTTTCGCTTCCCTAGATTTCTGATAGCTCATGTACATTTAAAATTAACTTTTTCAATCCAACCTTTTCGGGTGAATTTGGCTCTAACTTAGGTTTAGTGGAACCTGAATTATTTCGTGAAGAAATGTCGAAGGGTGCTGAAGACAAGATCGACGAAGACAAGGGTGGAGCTGAAAAAGGTGTTGAGGATAAGGGTGACAATGGGAAGGAAGATAAGAGTTTAGATCTCTTTTATTTTATTTAAGTTTCGTTTAAGATATTTGCCCAATAGGGCTTTATCTTTGGTTTTATATTAGACTGATTGTCTGAGGAGGCTTTTAAACCTTTCCTTTAACTTTCGGATTAAATTATGGTAGCCTGGGGAGGCTTTTAAATCAAGGTTTGAGAATCTTAGTCTTCTGCTTTAGCTTTCGTTTATTTTCTTAAGACATGAATTCCATACTTAGAAAAGATTGTGTTATATTCCCTAACACGTATCAGATGAACTTTAAGCTTTAGGTAACAGTTACCTACTCATCTTTTAGGTTTTGTTTTGGTGCCTTATAATCTTTTAAGACTTTGGAATAAATGATACCTCAGATAGCTTTTCAGCTTTTTGATTCGAGATTTAGAACTTTAGGTTCTTTAGTTCCGAGTTTCTGATAATCTTTTCGATGATTTACTTAGAATTTTCCTAAGTTTAAGATCAGCTCTCATCAGCTTTCAAGACCTCTTAACGTGAGGTTTCTGATAATCTAATAATCAGATATTGACGAAAAACTCTAAGTCTTTATGGGAATCTGGTTTCCGGAAACTTTGGCCAATTAGGTTTCGGGGAACCTATACTCAGAAGTCGAACTTTAAGGTTTCGATTGGTCTGGAACTCTCTAGTTCCTTTCGTAGATCAGGTTTCGGTTTGTCCGAAAGTGGTTTACGGATTTAATGATCAGGTTCCTGGGAACCTGAAATATATACAAGGTATTTCAAATTTTAGATTTTTTAGAACCTGGATTTTATATAAGGATTTTAGGACTTCTAGATGATTAGGTTTCTGGGAACCTAGGATTGTTGTAAGGATTTAAGACCTTTAGATAATCAAGTTTCTGGATACCTGAGATTGTTGTAAGGATTTTAAGACCTTTTGATAATCAGGTTTCTGGGAACTTGAGATTGTTGATAAGATTCTAAGACCTTTGAATGATCAGGTTTCTGGGAACATGGAATTGTTATAAGGATTTTAAGACCTTTGAATGATCAGGTTTCTGGGAACCTGAACTTGTTATAAGGAATTTAAGACCTTTGAATGATCAGGTTTCTGGGATCCTGGAATTGTTATAAGGATTTTAAGACCTTTGAATGATCAAGTTTCTGGGAACCTAAAATTGTTGTTAGGGCTTCTTTTTAATGATATCATACATTGAATACAAGCAAGTTGTAGCAATTACATTATGCATGTGAATTTTAAGGAATGCTTGAGGTTCCTCACTCCTTAACTCCATATCAAGCTGTGGAAATTTTGGGCTCTGCGCTTTTGTTCAAGCATATGCCCCCTTTGGCTAGTATCAAGGAGATTTCTATGAGATTGAGGTTGCACTACGCGGAGCTGCCTACATACCCTGTCAAGGGATCAAGCCTAACGTAATTCGATTGGATTATAGTTCCTAGTGATAGTATTTCTAGAGGTTCATGGCATTCCATAATCGTATTTTAGGTACCCCGGTCCGTACCTTTACGAGTTTGTAGACACCAGGTCTACCATGTGTAAGATTTGATAAGGACCCCCCCCCAATTGGTTCATAACTTCTCGGCACCTCGCTCTTTGGAATTTTCGAATACTTTCCTCAGTACGAGATCGCCAATTGAGAAACTCCGAGACCTCACTTTAGAATTATAGTGTTGGGCCACTGCTTGTTGGTAATTTTGAATGTGGAGCAATGCTTTGTCTCGTCGTTCCTCAATTAAATCGAGATTATCCATTAATAGATGATTGTTGACTTTAGGGCTTGAAGTACATAGGCTTCGTCGGAGGCTCCCGGCTGAGGTTTCGGCTGGGACTACTGCTTCCATCCCGTAAGCTAGAGAGAAAGGAGTTTCTTCTGAGGCTCTTCTTAGGGTGGTTCGGCATGCCCAAAGGACTTCGGGTAGATTATCGGACCAATACTTCTTGTTGGTACCTAGGCATCTCTTGAGGTTTGCTAAAACTGATTTATTAGCAGCCTCTACCTGACTGTTTCCTTGAGGGTATCGAGGTGTAGACGTAGTGAGGCATATATACCATTTATCACAAAATTCTATGAAGTCAACAGATATAAACTGTGATCCATTATCGGTTAGGATTTTGTAAGGAACTCCGTGGCGACATATGATGTCTCGCCACACGAATCTTTCAACCTCGAATTTGGTTACTTGTTGGAGAGCCTCAACTTCTATCCATTTGGTGAAATTGATGTGTTCATAATTAACGTATATTTAGCATCATTTAGTATGTGTTTTAGTTGCATTTAGGTTGTATATAATGCATTTAGGTGTTAAAATTCATAAAGTTTCTAAGTTGAGTCTAGTTTAGGATTTTGTCTTTGCATTGCATTCTTTTGCATTTGTAGGTACAACCTTTGGATGAGCAATGTGATAGCTTGGGATGATGAATTCTTGATGCTTAAACGATGAAGAAACAAAGAGAATAAGAGCCAAGTGGAACTGGAGAAGAGAGTATATGCAAATAATACGCTATTCTGACGGCACTTGAAAGAACAAGAAGAAGAAGCTGTCAAAGAGACCAGGCATCGACCCTTATGGGTCGATGCTGGCCATCATTGGGTCGATGTTGGCTTCCCTTGACAGCCAGCTGCCCAACGTGACATAGCATCGACCCAGGGGTCGATGCCAGCTTCCCTTGGGTCGATGCCAGGCCACTTTGACATGTTTTAAGGCTTCTAGGGCACCCTCTCACCTCCCTTTTAGTATAAATACATCCTCTTAGCCACCAAGAACATTTGTGCTATCTAAGCTTGTGTTTTTTGTGTGTTCTTCTGTTTCAAAGATTGATTTAAATATTTGTAAACACTTTTGTGCTTAAATCTCTCTAAATCATTCTTGTGTTTGTCTTCTCTTTAATATATTGTTCTTCTTTGTTCTTCATCTCTTTTCTCTCTTTTTCCAAGATTCTTCTTTTCTCACAAAGTTGAGATTTTTCTTGGATCTTCTTGTGTTTCTTTGCATTTAATCATCTCATCTCTTCTCTTCTCACTTTCTTCTCATTTCATGCATGGATTCTCAAGAAACTTGTGACACTTCTTGGATTTCCATGGGTCGTAGTGAGTAGAGAACATTAGATCTTTAGATATGGTAGTTTAAGAATAGGTCTAAGATTGTAATGAATATTAGACAAGATCTTGGCATAGATTCCTACTAGATCTAGTTTAGATCTTCAAAAGTTACATGCTTGCTCATTGACGCCTAGAAAGTGATCGATGAAATGCCTGAGAGAACTAGATCTATGTTTTTCACATTGAGCTATGAGAGTGGTATGCCCAAAGGGACACCAAGGTGTTAAATGGGTAAAAGGGCTTGAGACTCACTATCACATACATGTTTAGATAGGCAACAAACGTGAGTTGAGCCTTGTAATGTGTATAGGTGAATAGATCTCTGTCACGAGAGTGGGTTGATCGATTATAGAGGGATCCTTGGTCTAGAGAAACCCATTGCATTCTTTGATTTAATTCTAAACAATCTCCATGTCTCAAGATCGATTTCTTCTATCTTGAATCTTGCATTGTTAGTCTTGGTTTTGCAAATTAGATATTGTTTTAACTTTGTGCTTCTTTCATGGTTCATTCGTTACGTTTATGTTAGTTTGTTTAGGTTGTGTTTGCATTTAGTTTAGTATTAAGTCTCTAGTGTCACCTCTCTTCGTATTTGCTTAGCTTAGGATATAGCCTTATACTTGCGTTTTAATGAGGATTGTTAGTTGATTAAGGTCTATAAAATTAAAAATTGAAATTGAGTTAATGACTAGCGAAATCTAGCCTCATCAAGTTTTTGGCATCGTTGTCGGGGAACTAAGTAGATTTTCATTAGGATTTTGATTTTTCCTTAGACTAAGTTTTCTTTTTATGTTTTTTTCTTTTTGTTTGGTTACTAAATTTCTTTTGAGTATTTGTTCTTTTTTCCAAGGTACAACACAAGAAAGAAAGAAGATGTCTTTCGACATGAATTCAATTTTGAAGGCTATGTTGGAAGAACAAGAAAGAGGGATTGCTTGGAGCTCCACAAGCTATCAAGAAGCTTATAAGACATCCGCTTCAGAAGAGTATTGTCCTTATGGAGAAAAATCAATGGTACCAATCTCTCCAATTTTTACCTTTGTCCAAAGAAGAGGAGAACCATAATTTGCTAAGGCAATTAATGGAAAATGAAGAAAGGGACAAGTTTGAGAGAGAGAAGATGTTTGATGAGCTTAGTATGAAGATAGATGTTTTGCACCAAGGTCTTGGCATGGATAATATTGGAGCAAACATGGTGTCAATCGAGACAAATCTTACACAAGTGATCGAAGTCAAAGGAAGAAGATGCATTCCTTCTTATAAAACCAATGAGGAGCTAACTTCCATAGCTATTGGAGAAGGTTTTGTAGAAGAAGCTCAAGGCTTGGAAAACTTCCTTAAAGAAGCCAATGATTCCATGGAAGAACTTAATTCACTCATTAGAAAGGCATCAATTGACAATGGTGTCAAAAAATATGGAGAAGAAACTGAGACCATGCCTATAATGAGTAACTCACTTACAAGCATCAAGGAGGATATTTGTGACTATTGGAAACTCATAGAAGAACCTTGTGAAGATTTCTCACTCGTTGATTGTGAAGGAAATGAAGAAAACTCCATCATCATGAAAACGATTTCAAGCAAAGAGGAACCAACACTAGAAGACATCTATTTTACAAAAGAGGAAAAAGAAATCGTAGAAGAATTTGAGAAGCTCTTTGGATGTCCTAGTAAAGAAGATTTGAATGTTAAGCTTGAAAAGGATGAGATAAATATATGGAGTCTTTCATCCAAAGAAGAAGAAGATGTGTGATCCATTGCGAAAAAGTATACCAAGGGTGAAGAGCCTAAGGAGAAAGAAGATGTGAACTTTGAAGAACCTTCAAAAAGGGTTCAAGAAAAAGAATCTCATATGGTACAACCCTTTGACAAGCATCTAAATGAAATCTCCATGAAAGAAGGAAGGAGACTGAATCCAAGAAACATACTCTTTGAGGAGATAAGGATGAATGAGTTTAGGGGGGGTTCTACGATGAGTATGAGCCGGGTGATCGATGGCTTCATCAAGGGAACCTAAAAGAGAAAGTCAAGCTAAGGGACTTAAAACAAAGCGCACTTGGGAGGCAATCCCATGAATATCCTTTTGTTTATATTATGCTTTAAGTTAATTTTTGAATTTGCTTGTGTCTTGGTTGGCATGAAAATGTTTTTAGGGGAGTTAGAAGCTTTTAGCCCTTTGAGTTTTGCTTAATGATTTAAGATGCTTTTTAAGTCCAATTTGCTAATGATGATTAAATTTGATTTAGACACTTGATTAGGGATATCTAAGAGTAGAGTTTATGCATTAACTTGATTTTGTGTGGTATTATATTAGCATCGGATTGGTGCATTTGATCTTAGCTTCATGATAAATGGCTAGTTCCTAAGTTACTTGTTTGAATCAATGAATAATTTGAAATGGACATAACCTAGGAAAATGTCTAGTTCAAGAATTTGTCTTTTATTTTGTCATAAGAAATGGATTTGACATGATTGCTTAGGAAAGCGAATGTTGATTTAAGCTTGAGTTTGGAAGATTGAATGATTTTTGCTAAGTTGATTTGAGTAGAACCGATTGAGTATTGACTTTTGCTTGAAATAGATCATGGTTCATACTCTCACTTAGTATTTCATTCGGATTTAATTGTATCTTGATACTTACATGATCTAATTCTCTTGTTTAGGTACAAACTCAAATCAAAGACCAATAGGGAAAGCACATGGGAAGATACTCAAAGAGAACGAAGAAGCTTTCAAAGGCATCCTTCTTCAAAAGTCGACCCCAACTCCTACGCTTCATCCTCTAGACACTCACACATATGAATTTTCCAAAGGTACGCCTACAAAACATTGTGAATACAATTGCATATTTTCCTTTTTATGTGTTTTTATAGGGTCACTCTCACGGCTTAGGATTCACCGAGACAGTGAAATTTAAGTTGGGGGAAGGGGCTTAGTACTAATTATGTTTTGAGTTGTGATGTTTTCTCTTTCTTCATGCATATTTGAGTCTTGCATTGTAAATATGCATATTTTTCGGAAAAAAAAAATTGAATCTCTTTTTCAAATCATTGCATATAGATTGCATCCATTTGTAAATACTTTGGTTGTTAAGAGCATATAAGATTGCATTTTTCATAGGGAACAATGATAGAATAGCCTTGTAAATAGTTAAGTCTTACTTAATGTTCGATGCCCTCATTAGAAGTACAATAATGCTTAGACCACCTAGAATTTAAAGAAAAATACATCTTTGGAATTAACCTCTTGAAGTATTAGGTGAAGGTTGAAGCTAGTTATCATTCAAAGCTAATCTCAACTAAGTGAAACTTAAACTTGACTTAATAATCTTGCTTATGGGCTTAGTGACGGAGGTCGAGTTTTAATAAAATTTGTAAAGACCTAACTACCACTCCTAGCCCGCAAGATTAACGGGG
>OVAN01002640.1:286-32501 GCA_900406275.1 Anastatica hierochuntica
GAATTGATTTGCTCACGAAGCGCAATAACATGAACTGTCGTTGGTTAAGGACACTTTGCTCGCTAATCACAGGTTCAGGAATTCAAGAAATCACTTTTGGTGTATTGAAGTTCCTAGATATCATGAACTAGGTGATCAAGCCAATTCAAGCATTAAACACAGAGAAAAGCGAAGATCTAAGATAAATCCCCAATCTAACAACCTAATAATCACTGAATCNTCAATCTCTCTCCAGGGTTACAAAGCTCTCAAAATCTATTCTTAAAGTGAAAATAGCATAATCTCAAAAGAAAAGTCGAGTCTCTCTTTTTAGGTAAAAACATTCGGTTCGTTTTTAATCTTCGGTTTGTGTCTTCAGCTTTTGGTCCGATTTTCGGGACAGGGATCGATCGATCCATGTCCCTTCAGAGGACAAGGATCGATCGATCCCTGTCATTCTGTGAAGAATCTCTGCAGTCTTCTCGAGACTTACTTCGGTGCTTGAAATCCACTTCAAATATGTTCTTTTAGTCCATTCAAGCTCTGTTCCTGTAAAAACACCAAAGAACAACAAACCGCGCAAAAATGATCTGAATACATACTAAAAACCGTAATTCTCGAATGAAAACTGTAATAAAAACCGACAAAATACAAATACATCAGTTTCCTAACCATAATGGACTGGCTCAAGGGAGCTCTAAGTATAAGTCAGATGCACGTTAAGATTGTATATATTTTGTGGTATAATTGTCGTTGTGTTGTCTGTGGAAATTAAATAAGTTAGTTATAGGTTCATATGGATCTGCTATGTAGATCGATAAGGGTTATGGCTGGTGTTTATGAGAATGGTCTCATTTATGGGGTTCTTTCGGGAGGTTGGTTGACTTATTGGTGTAGTATCGGGTTTTGAGTTTTGATTTTCATCAAGGATTGCTGATCTTAAATCAATCCTCCATGGAGTAGATCTTGATTTAGGTGATATGGGTGATTATGAAAAGTTGGATTTCAGGTATTGATATGTTTTATTTTAATAATTTTGAAAGTTCGGGGTCTCTTATCTTTTATATTATACAACGAGACAATTTTGTAACTAAAAGAACCATGTGTTTTATTCATATAGCGGATATGATTGATTTATTATGTGTTTGTGTTTTGAAATGTTTATCTCTTTATGTCTCACAACGAGTCAACCAAATAGCCTCATTTTGAAATTTTACTACTGGTGCGAGTCTAAAATTCTCAAATTTTCTAAAATGTCATATTTTAATGTTGTAAGAGCAAGTATGAGCATCATGGAGATGAATGATGGAAGTAAAGCCATTGTCCAGCCTTGAACGCGAAGAAATGAATGGGGGATCCCCTGAAATCATCAGCTACATCGTGAGAATAATGAGCTAGAAAATAATGAGCTGGAACTGTAAAGTTCTAGGCAATGATTTGAAAGTTGACATTTTGTGAGATCTGTGGAAGAAGTTTAAGCCAAACATTTTTTATCGGAAACAAAACCATATAAATTTTATTAAAAGAAGTTTTGATTGTACATTTTGGATCCTCGAGGGTCAAGTGGTGTACTTGCTATTTTATTTAATAATGAAATACAACTTGATATTCTTTATGCTAGCAAAAGAAGTATTGATGTTCATGCTGCCTTTGATAAAATTAACATTTGTATTTCGTTTATCTATGGTGTTCTCGTGGTAGCAAACCAACATAAGATTTTGGAAAAATTGGAATAGTTAGGATCATATGGAAAGGATCCATGGATGATGATTAAGGATTTTAACAAACTTACGGG
Source organism: Anastatica hierochuntica (assembly GCA_900406275.1). Classification (NCBI taxonomy): domain Eukaryota; kingdom Viridiplantae; phylum Streptophyta; class Magnoliopsida; order Brassicales; family Brassicaceae; genus Anastatica; species Anastatica hierochuntica. The sequence continues at coordinate 2,061 of OVAN01002640.1, forward strand.
TAATCATAAAACAAAGGGAAAATATGAAATCAACAATATCTTTTGTTCCCTTTAATCACATGCTCCAACACTACAGAATGATGGAGTTCTCGTGCTCAAGAGATCAATTCTCTTGGATAGGAATTCAAAATAAAATAAAAAATTGATGTAAATTAGATAGAGTCGTAGGAAATGATGGTATGATGTATATCCTTACTCGAAAGTGGAATATTTGGATAGAATAGGCTTGGATCATAGATCAATTTAAAAAAAAAATTTGATTACAAACCTGAAGCCTACAATAGATAGTTTCAATTTGATAAATGTTGGGTTCAAAAAGAAGGGTTCTTAGAGGCTATTGGAAATGAATGGAATCGTACGAGAAATTTTATGGTTCCTTCATTTGTGGATAAAATAAGCAATAGTAGAAAATCAATTTTGTGGTGGAAGAAAACTAATTTTTTACCAGGGAAGGAATATATTGAGACTCTTAAAAGAAAATTAGAGGAGGTTCAAAATGATGATTCGAGCTCGGAAGACAATATTCTACACATCAAGAGGAATTGCAGGAAACTTATAAAGAAGAGGAATTTTATCGGAACCAAAGAAGTAGGAGCTTGCGGTTAAAGGAAGATAAAAAGAATATCAAATTTTCCACATCACGACTAAGCATAGAAGGACAAGAAATAAGATTACATGTTTTTTTAATACACAAGGTAACTGGGAGGAATTGCCTGAGGAGATTGAGAAAATTGTAAATGATTATTTTATGGATTTTGTCAAGCTACGGTGACAGGCGATCTTACGTAGGTGTTACAGCATGTAACACCAGTTATCTGGGGGGATATTAACTGGATTCTAACATGAGATATGTCAGAGATGGAAATTAAAAATGCTATATTTGCAATGCAATGACGATTTTATTTTATCAAAGGTTTTGGGGTACTAAAGGAGGACATGCTTGCTTTGGTGAAAAAAAAATTTGTTAAGGAAGATTTGACAATTGCGTGAATGAGACAAGTATATGCCTTATACCTAAGACGGATCAACCTAAAAGAGTGACAAAATTAAGGCCTATAAGCTTATGTAACGTGGGTTAGAAAATAATTTTAAAGGTTTTGTGTCTAAGAGAAACAATTTCTTTCACAAATAATATTAGAAACACAATTAGCATTTCTCTTAAGGAGATTGGTCATAAACGACGTTTTAATAGCCATGAAATGTTCCACGAGTTACACACTAACCGGGATTGGACACACGAGTTTATGACAATAAAGACGAATATGAGTAAGGCCTATGACTTGATAAAATGGTTTTCTTGGAAGCATTTTGGCAGAATGAGTTTTGGATCTTTGTGGATTTTCTAGTTAATGTGGTGTGTACGTCCAGTGTCAGACAAAATGCTTTTTAACGGAGAACCAATAGGTCATATAATACCACAAAGAGGATTGAGATAAGGAGATCCACTATCCCCATATTTATTTATTATATCAACAAAAGTATTAGTTGTAAACATACGATAGAAGGTAACAGATAATGAATTAACCAGAATAAAGATGGTTCGACCTAGCCCAACAATTTTGAATCTATTATTTATCGATGGTAGTTTGTTCTTCTGTAAAACGAAAGTGTTATAGGATTATGGGACAACCTCTAGACAAGTGATTAATTTTGATAAATCAAATTCATGTTTGGTCATAATGTCTCATTACAAGTCAGGAAAAAAATGAAACAATTACTAGGTATCACTAAAGGAGGCATGTGGTTGTTTTTGCGTATTTTGTAGAGTCTAATAACCTCAAAAGGCAAAACTTTCAATTATATGAACGAAAGATTCGTTGACCGAATTAATGTATGATCACCTAACTTCCAATCAAAAGGGGGCAAAATATTTTTTAATCAAATAAGTTGTTTTAGCGCTCTCCAATTACATTATGTAATGTTTTATCTCCCCCAAGAGTTAACATTGAAGTTAACATTGAAGTTAACTAGCGTGATTTCTTGATTTTGGTGGAGCTCAAATAGAATTCATTACGGTCTCTATTGGCATGCACGAGAAAATATGCATCTCAAAAGATCAAGGTGGCTTGGGGTTTAAGTCATTGGAGGATTTTAACACGACTTTTACTGACAAAACAATTCGAGACTTTTTCAATTTCAAATTATTTGGTAGCTCAAACACTAAAAGGATTATGTTTTAGAAATGTACATCCCTTATGGGTAAGTAAACCGTATTAACCGTTTTGAGTGAAAAATTATTATTTCTACACAAGATCTTATTAGGAAAGGTGATCAGATAAGGATATGATCAAAAGTTAACAAATCGGTTTGGAATATCCCATGGATCCCTGATGAGCGACCACGGCCAGCTCGAGGCCGTGGAAGCATTTGGCACCCGAATCTCGAAGTTCAACACTTAATAAATACAATGACAAGAGAGTGGCACCTAACGACTTTATAGGAGTTCATGGACCCGGAGGATATACCATCAATTAGAGGGATTCAACTGAGTCAGACAAACTCACAAAATGGTCTAATATGACATTTTACGAAATTTGAAAATTACATGGTCAAATTAGGATATCTGCTTCTCCATGCATCAAAATCAAGTCAAATTAATAACTTAGGTTAGAGACCAAGATAGAAAGCTTTAAAGACTTAGTATGGATGACAAAATGCCTGTCAAAGATTCAACATTTTCTATGACAACTAAACTCATGAACTCTTGCAGTCACTTCAAATTTGATGCATAAATTAATACGATATAAATTAATACGATGTGACACTCTGTGTAAATGGTGTGGCTTATAGGAGAAGACGGTGAATCATGTAATTTATGAATGTGCTCCAATTATACATGCATAGACGACATCAAGAATCATAACCGGACCAGGAATTTTCTCTGAGGGATCGGTTTATACTAATATGTATTATTTTTTCTAGAGGGATCGATCACGAAGAAAAATAATGATCAACATATGGTTTTCCCATGGGTCCTATGGCTCATCTAGAAAATAACTAATAAAAAGTATTCCAAGGACTACAACCAAAACCAGCTGAAATATTAAAGAGTGTGGAGAGTGAATTCACAGATTAGAAGGAAGCGCAAATGGAACAAAGTAAAACAGATGAAATGTCACATGGATGGGAAACAAAGAATATTAAATGTAGATTGGATGGTGCTTGAAAAAAACACGAACCTACATCTGAACTAGGTCGGATCTGCTTAGACGAAAATGGGAGGATACTTCTTCTTGGGCAAGAGGCTATCAACAGAGTATTTCACCATTACATGTGGGGATGGAATCATTCTTATGTGCAATGAAGGTGAAAGAGAATCGTATGTCAAGATTTTGAGACGGATTTTGTCGAGCTAATCACTACCAATGAGAAGCAAGATGAATGGCCCACCTTTCATACTCTCTTTGAGGAATTCCAAGGGTTAAATAATCAATATCAAGATTTCTTTCTGTCTCTTATCCCTCACGAGCTAAATGCCCATGCATATTGCTTAATTAGTCAATGTCTCTCGTACTTTATTTCGTAATTGTAATTTTGTAGACCCTTTTCCTTTTTTATCGGATAACCAACTTGGGGTTATTTTCTAGTTAATGTATGGTGACAAAAAAAATATCAAACATAAAGGTAAGAGAGAAAGGTAGAATACAACTGATTTCCTCCTTATATTGTCTTTTTATATATTAAATTGTTTTGGTCAATTTCTTTATTTATGCAAATTTATGTTTAGATTTTTTTACTTAATTTGCAAAATGTGCTTACTTAGCTTAGATTTCTCATAAATGCATATCACCCTTTTGATACGCTGAATCTTGTGGGGAAAATAACTGAACCTTTTCAGCTTAAATTTGGGTTTTTTTAGTTCTTCTTAATTTTATCTCTAGAATCTTTCTTCCTCTGTTTTTAAATGTTTGTATCTTTTGCTTTCTTTGTTTTCACGAACCAGAGTTTTGAGTTTTGTATGATCGCAATACCTGTCTTGATATAATCTCGTTATTTTGTATAATCAAAGACATGTTTTAATATTGAAGCTTCTTCTCTCAAAACTCTACTTAACACTAACCACTCTGTTGTTTTTTTTTTCTTGTGTCAGGGTGATATTACTGTTGAAACTTCAAATGGATAGTTACCGGAATTTTAAGAACTTTGGCAATGATCTGTTGCGAGAAGGTGGCGCGGCACCGGTTAACGATTCTTTTAGCCAGCAAGGATCAATAAACTCGTCGTGGACAGTAGACCAATATGAGAACAGCTTAGGGGACGATTATGGGTCAATAAACAATGAGTTGCTTAATGATATATCACAAGGCGTGGGGTTGAAAAGGAAATATATCACAGAGGGTGAACACAACGGAGGAACAAACATTCCTCAGGTTCAAGGACAACAAACGTTAGGGGATATTACTTTGGACGAGTTTTTAATCCGTGTTGGGGTGAAGGGATATAATAACAGTGAGGGCGGTTTTCGTGATCAATCTTCGTCCATTTCTTCTAGTCCGAACGTAAGTTCGGGATTCGGGTTTAAGCAGAAACCAATTCAATATCTTCAAGGTTCTAATTTGCACTCGAATGTGTTAAAATATCAACCGGAACATACTATTATGTCTAAGCCAAATGGTTATGGTAATGGAACACAAATAGGATTCCCGAGTGGTCAATTAGTTAATACTCATGGGAATAGAGGTGGTTTCATGGAGACTGGAGACCAAATTCTCCAAAATAATAGCTTTAGTTTGGTCCCAAGAGTTACGCGGTTTCACAGGCTAAGGACGAATAATGGTGATTCTTCATTAGTCTCACCAGCTCCATACACTCTTAGTGGTAGAAATAGGGTATTATGGGGTAGGGAAAGCAATAATGACGTCGCCATTCATAAGAAAGCCGGTGATAAAAAACAGAGGAGAAAGATAAAGAACCGCGAAGCAGCAGCAAGATCGCGAGCTAGACAACAGGTCAAATGTTTATATCTTCTAATATGTGCCTATTAATTAATTGATTGTGTTTAGAGACACCAAACTTATCGTTTCAGAGACTGCTTTGCTTTAAAATAGGCACAAGTTATGGAGCTTGAAGCTGAAGTTGAAAAATTAAAGAAAGAGAATCACGAGCTACTAAGAAAACAGGTAACCAACTAGGCACTAGCTAGCATTAGCAATGATGTGGTACTTCAGTACAATTAACATTTGCTTCTCAAATACATTCTCAAGACCGTATCTTATATATGTTTTATAGGAAGAGATGTCGAAAATGCAAACAAAATCGGTAATATATCCCTCGAAACACATCTCCAATCAGATCTTAGATCCGAGTAATAATTCAATTCTTAGTTTTAGTTTTACGTATAGTCTAGAACTAAATTTTGTTTTAAACACGTTTTTACTTTCTAAAAATTACAATTTGGGTTCTTATATTTGAAAATGAACTAACTTTTGTTTTAAACATGTTTTTACTTTCTAAAAATATAATTTTGGGTTCTTAAATTTAAAACTGAACTAACTTTTGTTTTAAACACGTTTTTATTTTCTAAAAAAAATATAATTTCGGGTTCTTATATTTATTTTGTTATGTATCTAACGAATAGGCGAAGGGGATGATTAACCTTAAAGAACGACCGGAGAGAAGGTTGAGGAGAACGCAATCAGACATCAAGTGAATCATTGAAAGCTGAGTATCGGAGGAAAACAAGTCGATTTGTATTTATTAGCCTATATTAACTATGCTTGACATTTTATTCTTCTACCCCTTTACTTGAAGTCCCAGTATCAGGATTGTGCTATGGATCGTTCCATTCATTATTACATATTAAATATAACATTATTATATACTAAATGTTTTATAAAAACACAAACGTCCATCCGATAAATATTTTTTTTTGCCTTACCTAATGCTAAAAATCACCTTTTTTGGATAAAATGTTATTATATTACCGTAAGATTATAAATTTACAGTCTTTTGTGTCCGTAGCCTAAAAAAAATAAAAATAAAAAACTACTTCAACCTTAGTTAATATCAACAACATGTTCCAATTACAAGGCTAACTATGCGTAAACCATTTGGAAAGAAGACCATCACCTTGTTTAGCGTACCGATTGGCAAGCAAAATGTCTCTTCTTACTCGATCAACCTGGGCAGTAACAATTTGGAAGGTTGACGAAGTTCCTCCACGGATTCTTTGGTTTTTTTCCATCCAAATTAAATAAATAGTAGCTTGAGCTACTGTTTTCTTTAATGTATTTGACAAACCTGCAGTTGAGCCTTGCATCCAAGCCATGAAGGTTCCCAGGTTCAAACATTGCCTGAGGCATTCCAAGATGATGAAGAACAAATCTCCAGAAAAATTAAGAATACTCACAATAAAAAAAGAGGTGGTCCCGGGTCTCAATCTAAGAGTGACACAACACACATTCAGCATTCATTGCATTCCCTAGGAGAGAAGTCTGACTTTTGTAGATAGCCTATCCAAAAGGTGAAATACTGTTTGGGTACATTCCTTTTGAACCATACCGCCTTTGCCCACTGCTTGGTTATAGCTGATGGTCTAAGCACATTCCATGTTCTCTTGGTGCTGAAGACTTCTTTCCTCCTAACACATGAACCCCAAAAGAATCTGTTTGGACCTATAGTTTGATCTAGTAGTGGGGTGGTCATAAGGAGAGATGTAAGTTCTGCAGCCTTCTAATCACGAACTCTCTGAGAAGGAATTATCCACCTATGGTGAGAGGTACCTTATTTGATTGTTGCATCAGCTGGTATTCCTATCTTTCTTAGACCATGTCTGCCAATGGTTCTTATCCAATCTCCCATCTGTGTCCGATTATCAAACCAATATCGAGCAATTTCTCCATCTTCAATTTTGCAGCTCATTAACTGCTTTGCTAGCGGCCTTAAGGCTAGAATTGATTTCCAAATCCAAGAGGATGTTTGGTTGACTTTGACTGTCCAGAAAATTTGTTTTTAGCATATGTTCCTTAGGCTAAGCCACCCACAATGAACCTCCGTTAGTAAATAGAAGTCAAGTGAGCTTGAGGTGAAGAACTTTATTCCAAGTTACCAAATCTCGAAATCTCAGACCTCCTTCTGACTTCGGAAGACAAAGATTTTTCCAATTGACTTTTGTTACTGCCTTTCTCTCCAAGCTTCCAGACCACAAAAAGTTTGTGCAAAGCTTTTGTATACTTTTTATACATTTCTTTGGAAGAACAAACGCGGCACACCAAAAGTTTATCATGTTGTAGATAACAGAGGAGATTAGTTGCGATCTGCCAGCGAAGGAAAGATTCTTGACTGCCTAATGATTGAATCTATTCTTGATCATGTTTAACAAAGGAGCATACTCTGATTTCCGCAGCTTCCTATGGTGTAGAGGAAGACCTAAGTACTTGACTGGAAGAGTTCCCATCTTGAAACCAATAGAAAACAGAGCAGTTTCCTCATTCTCATCTTGCCCTGCAATGAAGAGAGTATATTTTTCTCTATTCATGATGAGTCCAGAAATGTGATTGAATCCTTCAAGTGTAGAGACTATCTGGTGCAAGGAATTAAACCTCCCATCAAAGAATAACATTATATCATCGACAAAGGCCAAATATGGGATTTTAGGGTTCTGCCCAAGAGGATGAGAGCCTATTGTACCGTTATCAAACTTAATCTTGATCATATTGGAGAAAACTTCCATAACCATTATAAATAATGTTGGGAAAATGGGGTCACCTTGTCATAATCCTCTTCCACCTGAGAAATATCCAGTTAGTTCTCCATTGACATTTACTGAGAATGAGGTAGTTGTGGTACACTGTGATACCTAGCCAATGTATTTCTGCGAGAAACCAGCAGCTGATAGCATTGCCTCTATGAATTCCAACCTCACACAATCGAAAGCCTTTCTAAGATTCACCTTCAGCAATCCTCTTGGAGAGATTTGTTGTCTTTCAAACCCTTGGACCATATCTGTTTCTAATAGCACATTTTCGATTAGCAGCTTTCCTTTTACAAAGGATGACTGGCTGCTTGAAATTACCAGAAGCAAGATAGATTCAAGTACTCTCGCAATGATCTTAAAAATAACATTGTAAAGAACATTACAACATGAGGTTGGTCTGAAATTGATAATCTTATCTACACCAATCGCCTTATGGATCGAAGACAAAGCAGTAGAGTTCCATTTCTTCAATAACTTCCCACTTCTGAAGAATTCTTGTACCGCACAGACCACATCATATCCAACAATGTCCCAGGTAATTTTGAAGAATTCACATGTGTAGCCATCCGAGCCAGGGGTTTTATTCCTTGGCATACTGAAAAACTCCCTCTTGATCTCTTCCTCAGTTGGTTCTGCCTGCAACATTTCACAATGTTGAGCCGAGCATTTGAATTTCGTGAGAGAAAAGATCAAATTATTCTCCTCTGCATTCAATGGTGGAAGTTGTGAGCCAAGAAGAGTAGAGAAATATTCCACACAATGCTCCTTAATATCTTAACATCTTCCCTAACCTTTCACCGTCCCCATTTACCAAGTAGTGTATTTGGTTGATGGAGCTTCTTGATGCCATTGCTTTATGAAAGAATGAGGTGTTATTGTCTCCATTCTCTATCCACCTTACTCTTGCTCTCTGTTGTATAAAAGTTTCCTCAGCAATTGCTAGCATCAACCAATTTTTATGAGCAGTTTTTCTAATTGGGCAACTTGAATTGAGGTGTCCAATTTATCATAAGCCTCGGTAACTCTCAGCTGAAGATCAGAGAAGTGTTCTATACTTTTCCCCTTTAACATGTTTTCAGAGTTTTCAACTTCCTTGATAGAGCGAACTGGGCAGAATCGTTGAAGTTTGCAGCATGCCAATGATTAAGCACACTAACCTTCAACTCAAGATGATGAAAGAGATGGTGGGATACCATGAACTGCCTAAGCCGCTTCTCCATATTACCATAATCCACAATTGCTGGACTATGATCCGAAAAACCACGATCACCAAAATGAGCGTCGGATAAAGGAAATTTCATAATCCAAATACCATCGGTGAGCACTCTGTCTAGCTTATTGGTTATGGGATTTCTCTCATGTTTATTCCAGCATGTATGCCAATTCCCTCTGATTGATAAATCTGAAATACCAGCATACTGAGTACAGTTTCTAAACTGCTCCATTCCTTTCTTTATCCTGGTTCCTGTAGATATGTTCTGAAGGATTTAACGTTTGATTAAAATCCCCCATCAATATCCAAGGCTTGGTATTGGCTAATTGGTCTCTGGCTAGGACACATATCTCTTCCCATAACTTCTCCCTACCATAACTGAAGTTTACATCATATATGAATGAGACCACTACTTCAGTAGGCTCCCCAAGAGTTTGAACAATGCAGGACACAATCTCCTCAGATTTAGCATAGATATTTAGCTTAATCGACTACTACCATACAATCCAAATTCTTTCCGGCCTTTCATATTCATAGCTGCCTTCAAAATTCCATCCCAAATAGTTGTTCCTTACATACTTAAGAGTCTTTTGAATCTTCACTTGGGTCTCTATCAAGCTGCCAAAACACGACTTGGTACAGTAACCATTTTCGAAAAGCTCTTCGCTTTACATTATTATTGAAGCCTCTTACATTCCATCAAAAAATTAATGGCTTCATACTTGATATTGTTAAGGTTTTTTGGTACCTTTTCTCAAGGCACCCTTCTCATGTCTTCTTTTCTTCTTGGATAAATAGCGAACAAACTTTCCATCAGGTTCAGGATTATCATCTTCCTCGGATAAGGCTTCTGAGGAAGAGGATTTCTTTGGAGATTCTGAATCTAAAGAGGATGATTCTGACAAAATTTGAGCTATCTTTTTACCTTCCTTTTTTGAAACTGCTGGAGGAACTCCAGAGGAGTTGAGATCAACAGTCAAATTTCCTTCTGAACTCTTAGAGTTGTAATGAACGTTATCAATATCTGAATGGCTCTTAGCAGAAGAAGAAGACGCATAAGAGAGATGAGCCTTTTCTTTCATGCGCATGGAAGGATTGTTTCTGTTCTTATTCCCTCTTTCTCCTTCCTTGAAGCTTCTTTTTTTTCAAATGGCATTCCTTTGATTTATGATTAGTGGATTTGCAGAGACTACATAGAACATAAGATGTGGGACATCTATTCTTACCTACTTCTTGAAAATGCTCACAAATGGGAGGAAGCCAGGGGCTTGAGACAAGTACTTTGTGGATTTCTGTAGAGGCAAACTGAGCATTGACAGCTTCTGGTAAGGGTTGGAGAGGATTGATAATAGTGAATACCTTAGCGACTTCTAAGTATGTCAAGTTGATTGCCGAAGGATGGTTAAAAATCACTTTACTATAGGGTCATCTATTCTTATTATCCCAATTAAAAACAGAGGGCCGACTTACAAGGGGTGACACCCGGTGCGACTGCCCCGGATCTCGTCGGGTGTCCAAGTAATATAAAGCACAAATTTAATAATTTTTTTTTAAAGTAAAGAAATTTTATATTTCTTTTATTAGTTTAAGGTAAATTTTAGGTGGCTCTTTATGCTACTACGGAAATCAGAGATTCAACCAAGGAAGAAAACAAAAAGTGGGCGAAAAAGTGTTTTCGTGTTGAATGTATGAATGAAGTTTCGAATATGTGAAGAAATCTTCGAATGAATGCAATTTGGTTTACAAATTTATCTATTTATAGTATAATAAAGATGATGAGGATCGTGTCTCCCTTAGATTTACCCTTTATGTCGTGTAGATTCGTATAGTTCACTGAGAATCTCGAATGTTGGAATGTTTCCTTTTTTCTCGCTCAATGTATCCATCATAGATATATAGAGTAATAAAAGGAGAATCTTTCCTTTTTCATCGTTGATATGCATTTTGGTCGGGTAGTCGGTCATGTCGTAGTCTTTGGTATTATTTCCCTTGGTATTGCTCCATTCTTTACTTTGTTCGTTGGTTCAGTCGTTGCTTAGAGCATGACTCGTCTCCTTGATGTCGAGGATGATTTATTTTACCCCAAAAGTTTGACCCTTAAGCTATGGTTCTTCTTGTTGAGCCATGACTTAAATGTATTGCTTCCTAATAAATCTTTCACGGCTACAGTTGGTGCTTTGATCCCAGATAACCTCCTTCGTAACTTCGTTAATGTAGTTGAGGATAAGAATGTTACGACTCTCTATGGTAATAATTACTTGAAACAGTAAATAATTTGTATATTCAACGTATTTTGCACACGATCTTTGGTGGGTCCCACACTTTCTTAACTCCCCCATCTTTATTGAGTACCGTGTGAAGACCTTTGCCATTCTCTTTTCGCTGCTATATAACTTTGCCTTGATTAAAGACAATTAAGCTCACTACTTTCTTCACCTTCCTGCTTTCGAGAGAAATTTCTTTGTCTTTTCGCCATCTTCAAAGTCTTCATCGATTCCATCTCTTAGTCCCTTATTGGTAAGCGTTTGTTCTTCTTTCAATTTCTCTTGAGTCGTCTCTAGGGATTCACTTTTCATCTGCCTGATCAACCCTTGTGTTTGTGTCTTTTCAGAAAATGTCGAAGCGTAAGGTTCAAGAATATTTCAATCAGCACGAGGGAGCCAAGAAGAAACGTTCGAAGGACTCCGACTCCGAAAATGAGAGCTACTGGTACATGGTGGAGTATGCTTCGTAGGCACCGCGCAAGTCGGAAGATAATACGAATCCTCCTTCTTCTTCCCAGAGGCATGGATTGACGGCGCCTCCATGAGAATATGCCTCTCCTTCTCTTTGTGATCGGGCCTTGGAGGGTCAGAGAGAGAAGGTGTTTCCATGGGACGACGACTACTTCCGTCATCTTGATATTTCTTATGGTTTTACAAAAGTTCACGTAGACCTGCTAAAGATAGAGGTTTGAATGTTCTTGTCGCTTTCACCTTTGGGTTGCTATTTTATGCCTTGATTTTGTTTGCTTCTGTGATTTTTAACAGACGATGTCTCTCTGCCATCATATTGAGGGTAGCGTTGCCACCAACATGGATGAGCCGAGCAGGAGGGAAGGTCTATGCCGAGGGGAGCTGACCAAGAATCAGCGAGGTGAGTTGGTTGCCTCCAAAAAGGCTGTCAAGTCGCTGGAATCATAGCTGGCCGATGCCCAGGAAAGAGAGGAGAGCTTGAAGTTCAAAGTGTGTCTTCTGGCCTCCGAGGTAGATTGGGTGAGGGCTAAGAAGAAGGAGCTACATGAGCATATCGCCGCTCTGGAGCAGATCTTGTTCGCACAGCCTGAAGGGAAGGAGTTGGCTCTCTACACTGCATAAGTGAAGTCTCTTTGGTTCTTTATGAGAGAATGTGATAAAACTATTATTTTACCATTTTTAGTTGGATTTTTACTTATATATTTGCAGGTTTTAACGCTTTTTCGACTTCTTGAGGTAGCTTTTTTTTTATTTGTGATTTAGGAACTAATTAGTTTATATCATGAAAATGATGTAGAAATTGGTTAATTGGACCTCATTCATATTACCAAACAAGTTTCATTGACGGACCAAGAAGATGGAAGCTCAAACACTTGAGTTTTGCATTTTACCAATCTGGACAGATTCTCAACATCAGAAAGATCGTATTCAAAAAATTTCTTTCTTTAATTGGATTGAGATGGAATTTGGTCAGAAGTTGGAATTTTGAATTAGCTTTCAAATGCAATTGGTTTGAAGTCATTTGGAGCTATTACCGAGAAGTTATAGCCATTTAAGCGAAGACATATTTGTATGTCTCAAAAATGAAGCAAGTGGAGCAAGATTGAAGCTGTGAACGAGTGATGGAGTTGCCATCACCCGGAGTGCCCATTTTTGGCACACTCTGGTCACAGAGGCATTTCGTGGTCAGAGATAGATTTTGCCTCATATCTTTCAGTTCGCTTAACCGATTTTGATTCCGCAAGAACCGACATAACCAATGACGACCTAAGAAGTTCTAGCCTTCTATATAATTTTTTATCCTTTATAATAGAGAGAGTCATGATAAAACTATTATTTTACCGTTTTAGTTGGAACTTTACGTATTTATATGCAGGTTTTTAAAGCTTTTTCGACCTCTAAAGGTAGTTTTCTCTTATTTGTGATATTAGGAACTAATCATGTTAAATCATCAAAAAGGATGGGGAAACTTGCTAATTGGACCTCGTTAATATTACCAAGAAAGTTTCATTGACGGATCATGAAGACAAAGGCTCAAACATTTTAGTTTTGCATTTTACCAATCTGGATAGATTCTAAGCATCATAAAGACCGTCATGAAAGAAGGACTTTCCTCCTTTTTATTGAGCTGTAATTTGGTCAGAATTTTAAATTTTGAGTTAGCTTTCATATGCAAGTGGTTTGAAGTCATTTGGAGATGTGACCGAGGAGTTATAGCCGTTTAAGTGAAGATACATCAATCTATCTCAGAAAGGAAGCAAGTGGAGCAACATTTGAGGCTGTGACCGGATGATGGAGTTGCCACCACCGGTCGAGTGCTCATTTTTGGCACACTCCGGCCACAGAGACATTTTGTCGTCAAAGACAGATTTCAAGTCAAAACTTTCGGTTCGCTTAACCGAATTTAATTCCGCAAGAACTGACATAACCAAGGACGCCCTAGGAAACCCTATTATTATAAATAAGTTTTTTTTTAGTTTTTAGAAAAAAGAGAGGCACAAATTTTTACCGGTAAAAAGCTTTGAGAGATATTTTCTTTTGTTCTTCAAGTTTCTAAGTGTTCTTGAGAGAGATCAATTCCATCCTTTGTTATATAGAAGATTTCTTTACTCTTGATCTATTTAATAATGTTTTTCTCAATGACTGCTTGCTGTTTTTCGTGCTCCATATCTGAGTAGTTCATTACTTAGGTTTGTAGACTTCTCAAAGAGGTCATGTATTCATGAGATGCTAGTATTTGTTTAGGGATTCATATAGTCTTTGTCTCGGTTGATCTTTATACATGATTACTCTATTTGAGCATCTAGTAGTCTGTTCATCGGTAGATTTTCATTCCAAAAGCTTGTTAAATCACCTGAACCCAATCTTTGACAAGCTCAGTTCGAGGAGGCTTCGAAAGTAGATCGCCTTGGCTCAGTGAACTTATCAAAACATGTGTCTATTTAATGCATGCTAGTTATTTTAATACCATTAGGTTCCTTGATAATTAGTATAGAATCCCGAACCTCAAAAATGGAAAGGATCTAAATTTGTATTTTCGAGTTCTAGACGTGTCTTAATTCTAATCCCTAAACAGATATGTTTTCTCTATGATGCATGATTCTCGGCGAATGTCCTATGTGCCTAACGTTTTTCACATTGATTTACATTCTTTTAATCATTTTTAGTCGCTGTTTTTTATTTTTAAATTCACCAATCAACTCTTTTATTTTATGTTTTAGCTTAAATTAATTCTAAAATTTGTAGTGTAAGATCTTCGTCCTCGTGGGATCGATAACCTGAAGTATTGCATTTACGCTGTGCACTTGCAGTAGTAGTGTCTTTTTGGGTGAAACTTGACACGCTATCAAGCTTTCTGGTACCGTTTCCGGGGACTTGATTTGTTACCTACGAACTTTTCTTTCTTGATTTTAGTCTAGAACGCTTTTATTTTCAGTTTTTACTTCTTTTTCGTTTTTTCCTTCTTTGGACGACCCATCTACAACCAATCCTCCCATTGACATCATTGAACATACCTTGAAGAAATAAAAGAGAGAAAGATTAGCTGCTATGGAAAATCCGAACCAACATCCTCCTCACGGATAGCCACATCTTGTGGACAATCAAACCTTTCTAATTGAACAAGAAGACGTAGATGCTGCCCGTGGAATTTTCGTCACCCCTGCTATCCTTCTTCCACCTCACGCCAACTTACCTACTGTTGTAGGACTTCAAGGAGTCAAAGGAAACGCACAAGAACCTCTTGGTGTTGCCCCCGTTCCACAAAACCAATCAGGAAGAGGAAACGTACATGTTCGAGTGGATAACCCACAATAAATTCCACTTTGGAATTTAGTTGGATTACAACAACTCCCACAATTACTTCAAGCCTTGATTAAGGTTTACCTTAGAATCAGCCCCCTCAAGGACGAGCTCAACATAATCAGCCTCGCCATCCTCAAACTATTAGAGATTTCGATTTTTCTGATGCATTTTTCTTGGATAGGAATCCAATTCGTCCTCCTCATCCTCAAAGGAATGATTTTTAGATTAAACCTCAGATCATAGCCTTGGTGAAGCAAAATCAATTTCATGGACTGTCCACAGAACATCCACTTGACCATATCGACACATTTGAAGAGATATGCAGTACTACGCATACAAATGGAGTTCCATCGGACTACTTTAAGTGTAAGCCTTTTACATTCTCACTTAATGATAAGGCTCTTAGATGGATGAAGTCACTGCCACCACAATCCATCACACTACTTGGGATGAATACAAAGGTGCATTTCGGAACCAATTTTACACTAAGCAGAGATCGAGCTCCATTCGAACCAAAACTCCTTTTTCAGCAAGGACCTACAGAATCCTTTTATGAAGCATTAGAAAGGCTCAAGGAGTACACAAGAGACTGCGAAAACCATGGTTTCTCTGAAGGAAATCTATGGAACATCTTCTACAATGGTATTGACCATAAGTACAAGTTTTCTCAAGACACGGCCAACAATGAGAGCTTTATGACTAAATCCATGCTTGAAGTCAAGCTTTTGATCGAGAACCTAGCTGCTAGTGACGCCAATAATGGTCTTATTCATGATAGAAACCTGCATGGATCAAACCATTTAACAGAAGCCGCGCAAATTTCAGAGTTAAAGATGATGATTTCTCAACTATTAAAAATAGACGAGGACTACATGCTGTTGAGACCATTGGAGACGCCAACAAGACTCCAAATATGGAGTAATTAGAAGATGGAACAGAGGAGAATGAGGAAGAAGTGAACTAAATTGGTGGAAATTTTGGAAGCAAGGAATACAACCAAGGATACCGAAATACCTCAAATTTGTCCTACCAGAACAATAATGTAGAGAACCCTCAAGATCAGTACTATCCACCTCAAAACATACAACAAGGAGCTTCCTATCAGCCTAAGCAACAACATTTTAACAAAAGAAAGTACCAAGTGAAGCAACCATGCACTTGTCCTCAAGCCAATCCATTGAATTTGCAAGAGAGCAAGCTTGAGACAATGCTGAAGCAAATCTCTCAAGAGATAAAACAAAACCACAAGGAGGTTGATGGGAGGATGGAAAACGTCTACAATTAGCTTACAATGTAGTATGAAGCCATTGTTACTCATGTCCAGAAGCTTGAAGTTCAAATCACTCAAACGAGTGATGTTGTCAAGAAACAAGAAAACCCGACGAAATCCTTTTACAAGGTCGCCAACTTAAGAGGAAGCTATGGAGGTCATGTCTACTGCTAAGACCCCTATTCAATACCTCAATTCTCAAGGGATATCACCTCTCGATCGTTTACCAAATGAATCTACGAGAGTATACAAGAAGAGACTCAAGACTATTCCTTTAGAGAAGATCGAATGCCCATGGAAGTTCATCATTCCTTAATCAATACATAAAGTTAAGATTGATGATTGTTTATGTGATACTAGAACTAATGTAAATATGATGTCACTAAATATGGCTCTGGACTTAGGGCTCTCAAAATTCTGGCCATCTCGAATCTCTATCGAGTATGCTGATATGTCTACATCCACAACGTATAGATTTTTGTCGGATGTTTTGCTTGAAGTAGGAGGATTTCTCATACATATTGACTTTCAAGTCGTCTTTACTAAAGGGGGAAAGACAAATCCACTGATCCTTGGCTCCCAATTCTTAGCTACTGTTGGAGCAATCTTCGACTTCCCGAACAAAAGGATTTGCTTAGCAAGAGTGAACAAGCAAGTATATTACCCTGATGTGAGCTACAACCCCAGACCAAATGAAGCTATCTTGGAGGACACGAAGGTTATTCTAGACCCTGGAGATAGCCACAAGACACGACAAGCATCAAAGAAAGAAGCTACATCCATCAAAACGCCAATTCCTTCAAAACGGCGAAAATAGATGCAAAGAGAGACTCTTGTGCCATCAAGGTACAATTTGACCCTCTATTGGACGTGGATGAAGAAGAGGAAGAGGTCTACATGTTGCCAATTTCCTATGCCAAAGTTAAGATTTGATTCCTTTCATCATTCAAGTATTAAGTTATGTCCTTAAACTCTCTTTCTCTTTCTCTTAAAGTTATAATTTTTTAAGATTTCATAAATTTCTTAGATTTAGGCTTTTCTTAGCTTGATTCTTAGAAATTTCCTTTAGAAAAACTTGTTGGGTTCATAGATTACACTTAGAACATGTTAAATAGTTTGTTTTCGCTAGATTTTGAAATTCAAATTTTTGAATTTTGAGAGCAACAAAAACCCGAAAATAGGTGTCTAAATTTGGTTAATTTTCTTGTTCTAGAGTCATCTCTTTATGTATAACTAGGATATACTAGTTATTTTGCATCATTTGACCTTACAATTGAAATTTTTGGTGAAGATTTTTGGCTTAATATGTTGAATTCGAAAATGACTTTGTGTTTTTGAGAAATTTGAGTTCTTACTTGTTTGATGTTTTTGATTTGTTTCTCATATTATTTAGATGTTTCTTTGCTATTACAATTGCTAAAGAACATATATAGATTCTCTTTGAAGTTTTCAAGAGACTCATTTTCTCTTTGAGTTTTGATTTTGTAGGATATTCAACAATGGATAATGAGTAGAATTTGAGGAAATCAACAAGGATAGCTATCCGAAACGAACGAGCTTTGAAGATTCAAGAGACAAGCAATCCTTCTAAACCCGAAAAATCCAAGAAGTTGAAAACATCTACTTAGAAGGATTCAAAGAAGGTCACAAAGAAGCATGAAAAAGATATTGCTAGTGAGAGTGAAGCTACTTTGAGTGATCAATCGGATGAGAATGGAGAAGAGACACAAGGTGAGGAGATGGTTTTTGTTCCGGTTTCTCAAATCATAAATGATGTGCCAAAGTCTCCACCACCAAAGAAGCAAAGAAAATCAAGAGCTAAAGGACTTAAGCTCACGGTTTTGGCACCTTAAGAACCAAGAAAAAGAGTTGTTGGACCAAAATTGGATCCAAATTTCGATTATGGGGCTGCCCTTGCAACCATAAAGGTTCAAGTTCTATTGAAGATTGATTTACCAACACTTGATACCTTAAGATCGACAAGAGATGTCACTTGGTTCTTGGATGCTTTGAAGTTGAGAGCTTTTGTAGATATTTCTTTTTCGGTCTATGAGGAGCTTACCAAGGAGTTCCTTAGCACTATTGAGCTCTCACATCCCAGAGAAAAACGAGCTAAGGCTCAAGATGGAGTTTTCACTCTCTCGGCTAGATGTACCTCTTACTCTTTGACTATTGGTGAGTTGTGTGAGATTTTGCAATTAGAATGTTTAGATGAAGCCAAGTTTAGCTCTAATCATGCGGGCTACACCATTTGAGATCGATTTGCTCATGAGACACTTAGGCACAGGCATTCGAAGGAGGCCAAGATTAGACATCCAGCGGTTTGGTATGTGCATAGGATCATTTCGCAGAGGATCTTCAGTAGGACCGAGCAGAGTTCAATACTTAGAGATGAGTTCTTCATCCTCATCTCTCCTTTTGTTGCTAGTCCTCAGAGAGCCAACTATGGCACTCTCATTGCTAGGAGGATGATAGATGTGAAGCATGAGGCTGCCGAGGAGAGTGGAGAGCCTACCCCATAGGTCTCATTCTTGAGAGATCATCACTGTTATCCTCATTTCTAGAGAAGTATACTTGAGTGCAGAGACACCTATGGATTTCATGGATCGCTAGATCTCTTTGCACTTGCTAGATCTCGCAATCTTGCGATATGGATTCAGGGTACTGAGACCTTCGCCTACCAGTTCATGCCTCTTCACGACATAGAACCAACTTGCTACCTTCTTCCTTGCTCGTCACTTCCATCTCTGCAGGAAGGTCATACTCTTTTAGACCCTTTTCCTTCTCAAACTTTTAGGAGATCTCCAGATTGTCTCATCCTTGACATGAGGGACTGGCGTTTATCACCAAGGCTGTTGCACGAGTAGGAGGCTCACTCCCTAGGAGCATGGTTGCTTCAGATTATGTACCACAAACAGAGTCTTTAAAGGATCTTCGAGCTGCTCTAGCTACAGAGAGGAGTAGGAGAGTTCGAATAGAGAGAATGATTAGCAGAGTTGTGCGTGTTCTAAGACACGCAATACCAGGAGTCTTCAGGAGTACTCGCAGAGAGAGAGAGAGCAGAGCCAACGGTCGATGAAGACTTAGAGAGTTTCTCTCTAGTTTCAGAAATTCGACAAGATGCAGCTGAGACATCAGACATGGCTCAGAGTGACTCTTCATCCCACGCAGGATACACTCCCACACAGGATCGAGATGTAGTTGTGAGCAAACCACACCCCGGATGATTCACATTCTACAGAGTTTTGAGTCTTTATCAGGTGTTATTGTTCGAGTCATTTTATTTTTGTTTTTATTTTTATTCTTATTTTATTTTATTGAGTCTGTTATTCCCTACTATTGATTGCTTTTGCACCGAGACGATGCAAGGTAAGTCCGGAGGATTTATCCATTACTGATGATGTTTTCGTTTTTCTTATGTACTTTTTCTTTTTATTGAGTCATTTTTATGTTTTATTGAGTCAAAACATGTTAGATTATATGACCTTATGTTGCTGGAAATTTTTGTTTTGTGCTAACTTTCGTGTTATTCTTACAGTAGTTATTAACTGCAAATTTTACTGAACGGAAACCTATAAATAGATCTACCAGGACGACCATATCCCGTTAGGACTCGGATTCCCAAAGCTTGTTTGACCCTTAAAACGAATTTAATTTCTCATCTTAGGCCTTGGTATACTCTGGGTAGACTTCTCTTTCAGGCCTGACACTAATTCCTAGTGAGTAATATCCCTTATACTATTTCTTTCATATAAAATGGATTTAAGGTTCGATGAAATGAGTAAAGGGGCATATATCTTAAAATTTTTAACCCTGTAGACTCGTGGAAACTTATTCCACTTGTGCTTAATTTTAGAAAAGAAAAAAAAATAGAGAAAAAGAGATCGATAGAAAAATAAAATGATATCTTAGAAAAGTAGGAAAAAATTGATTCTCAAAAGGGTTTGATAGAAAAATAAAATGATACCCTAGAAAAGTAGAGAAAAATAAACCCCTAAGAATAAGAATAGAACAGGATAGGATTTTACAAAGGTGATTATGTGACTGGAAACTTGATACAGTAAAGAGTCAATTGTTCTTAGATCGATATTTCTTCGATGAGACCGCACCTTAGAATTAATAGGAACCAGTGTAGATGCCGTTTTCTTTTGTGATTGTAGCTCGGATTGGGATGGTTGCTAAGCGAAAGGGGAGTACGTGGAAGATGATCTCTGTATGTGGATGTTATTGTATGAAGATGATCGAGAGGACCCCGAGGCAATATTTCAGAAAACAAAGGTTTGTTTCCGCGTTTTCAATCTTCTTTTTCGTTATTGGTTTTTCTTCTCTTGAGGACAAGTAAGAAGATAAGTCTGGGAGAGCTGATAGCACTATTATTTTACCATTTATAGTTGGATTTTACGTAATTATTTGCAGGTTTTTAATGCTTTTTCGACCTCTAGAGGTAGTTTTCTCTTATTTGTGACTTTAGGGACTAATCATGGTAAATAATATAAAAGGATGGAGAAACGTTCTGATTGGACCCCGTTCATATTACCAAGAAAGATTCATTGACGGATCATGAAGACGAAGGCTCAAACACTTGAGTTTTGCATTTTACCAATCTGGACAGATTCTCAACATCAGAAAGATCGTCATGAACGAAGGTCTTCCCTCATTTTTATTGAGCTGGAATTTGGTCAGAAGTTGGAGTTTTGAGTTAGATTTCATATGGAAGTGGTTTGAAATCATTTGGAGCTGTGACCGAGGACTTATAGCCGTTTAAGCGAAGATACGTCAATCTATCTCAGACAAGAAGCAAGTAGAGCAACATTTGAAGCTTTGACGAGGTGATGGAGTTGCCACCACTTGCCGAGTGTTCATTTTTAGCAAACTCTGGTCACAGAGACATTTCGTGGTCAAAGACAGATTTCAAGTCATAACTTTCGGTTTGCTTAACCGAATTTGATTCTGCAAGAACCGACATAACCGAGGACGCCCTAGGAAACCCTATTATTATAAATAAGTTATTTTTAGCCTTTAGAAAAAAATGAGCCATGAATTTTTTACAGAGAGGGACAAGCCGTAAAAAGCTTCGAGAGATCTTTTCTTTAGTTCTTCAAGTTTCAAAGTGTTTTTGAGAGAGAACCATTCCATTCTTTGTCATAGAGAAGATTTTTTTACTCTTGATCTATTGAATAATGTTTTTTTCATTGATTGCTTGCTTTTCTCGTGCTCCATGTCTGAGTAGTTCATTAGTTAGGTTTGTAGGCTTCTCAAAGAGGTCATGTATTCATGAGATGCTATTATTTGTTTAGGGATTCATATAGTCTTTGTCTCAGTTGATCTTTATGCATGGTTACTCTATTTGCGCATCCAGAAATCTGTCCATAGGTATATTTTCATTCCCAAATCTTGTTAAATCACCTGAACCAAATCTTTGACAAGCTAAGTTCGAGTAGGCTTCAAAAGTAGCTCGCCTTGGCTCAGTGAACTTATCGAAACTTGTGTCTATTTAATGCATGCTATTTATTTTAATACCATTCAAAAGTCTAGGTTCCTTCATAATTAGTATAGAATCGCGAACCTCAAAAGTAGAGAGGATCTAAAATTGTTTTTTTTGATTTCTATACGTTTCTTAATTTTAATCACTAAAAAAATCGGTTTTCTCTATGGTGCATGATTCTCGCAAATGTCCTATGTTCCTAACTCTTTTTCCAATTTATTTACATCATTTTAATCATTTTTAGTCGGTTTCTTTAATTTTTAAACTTCTCAAACAACTCTTTTATTTTTTTGTTTCAGCTTAAATTAATTATGAAATTTGTAGTCTAAGATCTTAGTCGTCGTGGGATCGGTAACCTCAAGTACTGCATCTACATTGTGCACTTGCAGAAGTAGTGTCTTTTTGGATGAAACTTGACACGCTATCAAGTCACTACATTTTACAGAGAGTTATAGAGCTTTCAAAATCTTTGAGAGAACTTTTCATTGTTCTTCAAGTTTCCAAGTGTTCTTTGGAGAGATCCATTCGATATTTTTTCATAGAGAAGATTTCTTTACTTTTGATCTATTCTATGATGTTTTCCTCATTGATTGCTTGCTGTTTTTCATACTCCATGTCTGAGTAGTTCAATTGTTAGGTTTTTAGGCTTCTCAAAAAGATGATGTTATCATCAGATGCTAGTAATTGATTAGGGATTCATATAGTCTTTGTCTGGGTTGATCTTTATGCATGATTACTCTAAATCGCATCTAGTAGTCTGTTCATAGGTAGATTTTCATTTCAAAAGCTTGTTAAACCACCTGAAATAAATCCTTGAAAAGCTGAGTTACAAGGAGGCTTCAAAAGTATATCGCCTTGGCTCAGTGAACTTATCGAAACTTGTATCCATATAATGCATGTTATTTATGACAAGGTCGTATGAAAGTCGATGTCCCTTGATACTTAAGCATAGAATCCCGAACCTCGAAAATGGAGAGGATCTAAATTAATGTTTTTGAGTTCTAGACGTTGCTTAATTCTAATCCCTAAACAAATTAGTTTCTTCTATGATGTATGATTCTCTGCTAATGTCCTATGTGCCTAACGCTTTTTCTCATTTGATTTACATCCTTTTGTTTATTTTAAGTTGTTTTCTTTTAATTTCACACTTACCAAACAACCTTTTTATTTTCTGTTTTAGTTCAAACTGATCCTGAAATTCGTAGTGTAAGATCGGAGTCCTTGTGGGATTGATAACCTGAAGTACTGCAACTACGTTGTTCACTTGTAGCACTAATGTCTTTTGGGTGAAACTTGACACGCTATTAGAATGGCACCTGAAGAAGACCAGAGTCTGTAATCCGGCACGAGAGCATAAGAGGTACTGCTTCGTGGAAGAGCATGAGGCGGCAATGTGTGGATTACCAGTGCCGACCTTCAGAGATGACACCCCTCTGATTGAACCAGGGGCGGAGGCAGCGCCGTAGCCAGCATACAAGGGAGGAATCTCTATCATAAAGCCCTCTGGTATTGTTGGGGACCACCAAAGAACGGGTTCGAGGCGGAGGGCAGCAAAAGAGGACAAAGGCAAGAATATTGCCATCCACGAACCTTCATCAGATGATGATGATTAGGTCTAGACCAGGGCGTAGGGGCACCATTAGCACCCACGTCACTTACTTCCACTCTTATCGGTCATTTAGCGGCTTCCGCATTGGTATGGAAACAACCGGTCTAGTGAAGATTCTATTACGTATCTCCTTTGATCTTTGTATAGTCTTCCATTTGTCCAAGGAGTTTTTGTATCCGTAGACTTAGCTTTAGCTTTTGATGTAAAGTCATTTGGGCCTTGGCCTTATTATTTGAATGAACATTCTCTTGGTTCTTTACGCCTTTCTTGCATTTTGTCGAAATATGATTTGTATTTCTTAGAGAAAATCCTCTTGGCAATCACGAAAATCATTAGTAAAATCTCTTCCTTGTAACGTTGTCAAGGTAGAGAAAATATTTAACTTTATATGTAAAGTATAGAAAAGATGAAGGGAGTTTCCCTGATTTTGGGCCTGAGCCTGATAGAGATGGGTTAGATCCAGATAAGGACGTGAAACTTTCCTTGCCCCCTTGACTAAGGTTTACCAAAGGATAGTCATGATTGTGGTCACTTATTTGGGTTGTCCAACTTTCCTTGGTACTTGTCCAGGATTTGGAAAATGAAGTAAATGACCGTAGTCCCAGTATAGTTGTAGTACCTTGGTACCTCGGATGATATTTGTCGAGAGAGAGAGAGGCTTGCCCCCTACCCATTGACTTTCGTCATCGCGTTATTTACTTTGCTCATGACTGGAGTCATTTTTCCTGAAAAGATCAAAAATTTTGCTACGGTGGTTGTTGCATTAGTTAGGCACGTAGCCTTGATGTGACCGAAGTCAAAGCACTGATTAGGCACATAGCCTTGGTATGATCGTGGTCTAGGCGCTGGTTGTTAGCCTTAGTTGTAACTAGAGCTGGTTGGATGACCGGAGTGATGTGGTGATGGTGGGCATTTTGTCTTGGTGTGACCGGATTCATGGGTTGACCGTAGTCGTGATTTTTGACCGAAGTCATGATTTTTGAGCGGAGTTTTGATTTTTAACCGGAATACTCATATATCACTGTGGTCATATGTGTGTTTTTTTCATGGGTGACCAAAGTTACGTTTGATGACCTTTTATTACCGGAGTCATGCTTTTTTTGACCCGTAGTCATGTTTTGATGCACTCTGCTCCCTGATGAGGGGCAACTCTCAGCTTTTATTTGCAACAGTAGTCATACTTGGTGGGATTACTCGGAGTATCCTTGTTCAAAGCCTTCTACTTCCCACATATGGGTAAATAGGTATAGTGCATGCTAGTGATCAGCTAGCACACCGCTACAGGTTTCATCTGTTTTTTGTTTGCGTTTTAGGCATTTTAGACTAGTCTCTAGATAGTCGGAGCAGTATTCTACAACCTCATGGAGGGC
This sequence comes from Anastatica hierochuntica, assembly GCA_900406275.1. NCBI lineage: Eukaryota > Viridiplantae > Streptophyta > Magnoliopsida > Brassicales > Brassicaceae > Anastatica > Anastatica hierochuntica. The sequence continues at coordinate 26,742 of OVAN01002640.1, forward strand.
CACTCTCAGCTCCGTAGCCAAGACAGCACTCTGGCCCCTCGTGGAGGACCACTCTCTTCCTCATAGTGCTTTGTTCCCTGTATGGTAACGTCGATTATCGGTCGATATAGTTTTTCGTTGACACCTTTGGGCGTATGCGCTGGTATTCCTCGTGGCTTTGGCTAAAAGTAGTTTGTTTTGAGATGCAGGGTGTTCCAACTGTTTTATGATTTTCCCATTTTAAATCGTGGAGTTTGTAAGCACCAGACCCGCACACTTCGATTATTTTGTAAGATCCTTCCCAGCTAGGTGCGAGCTTCCCTGCTTCCTTGTCGCGGGTGTTGTCGTAGACTTTGCGTAAGACCCAATCTCTTACATGGAAAGTTCACATTCTAACCTTGCGATTATAGCTTCTCGCCACCTCTTGTTGGTATTACCAACGCCAAATTTGTGCGACTTACCTCTTTTCATCTAATAAAATCCAAGTTTAGTGCAACAATTTTGTCATTCTCGGCATCTTTGAGGTGCTCTGTGCAAATTGTCTTCACACATATCTCCACGGGTGCCACTGCATCCATCCCGTAGACCAAAGAGAAAGGCGTTTCTCTGGTGGCATTCCTCATCGTGGTTCTGTAAGACTATAGCACTCTGTGTAACTCTTCGGCCCAGCTTCCCTTGGCCTCATCCAAGCAGCGCTTCAAAGTATTGATGAGTGTTTTGTTGGTCAACTCAGCATGGCCGTTGGATTGGGGATGCCTTGAGGTAGCAAAACTGAGTTTGATATACATGTTGTAGCAAAACTTCTAAAATTCCTTGCCGGTGAACTGGAGCCGTTATCAGTGACGATTTCGTGGGGATCCCGAACTTGGTGATAATGTTTCTCTAGTTGAATCTTTTAATCTTGTCTTTCGTGATCTTTCTCATAGCCTTAGCTTCTACCCACTTAGAGACATAACCGATGACCACTAGTAGGAAATTTTTTTGAGAAAGTCCCTTGAGTAGTATTCATACAATATCCATGCCCCACTTCTGGAATGGCCAAGGTAAGCTGATGGATTTCAAATTCTCAAGGTGAAATTGGGATACCTGGGCATGCTCTTGGTATTTTTTGCAGTACCAGACCATTCTAATTGCATCGCTTGACATCGTGGACCACTAGTATCCCGATCTCCTCGCCTTGAAGAGTAGACTCCTTCCCCATAATGGGAGCCACATTTTCCACTGTGTAACTCTCTTAAGATAAGATCTGCTTCTCCTGATGTAATACAGTGCAAGTAAGGTCCGTCGAAGGATCTACAGTAAATTTTACATTGGATCATATAGAACCATGCAGTTTCCCTCTTGATCCTCTGGCATTCATCGAGTACGCAAGTAGTCTATGATAGGTGTTATCCACTTTCACTCCTCCTAGACCGCCATTATTTGGAGCTTCCCTGGATCTTCCTTGGTAGCAGGCCATTACAACATAAATAGAGGAATGTTAAGTTCGTTCTTAGTTTCTAGGACGAACCCCAAATTAGCTAAGGCGTCAACGTGGGTGTTTTGGTCCCGGGATATCTGTGTAAAGTCACAGCATTAGAACAGTGAAGTCAACTCTTTGACGGTCCCAAGGTACCAGATCATGTTGGCGTCCTTTGCTTGATAGTCTCCCTGGGTTTGGTTGACTATAAATAGTGAATTGCTAAATATCTTCAGATTTTGAACTCCAAGGTCCTTAGCCATGTTCAAACCAGCGATAAGAGCCTCGTACTCAGCTTCATTATTGGTGGCTTTAAAGGCGTGCCTAACCGCTCTGAATGTTACTTCGCCATTCAGGGGTACGAGGATTATCCTAAGTTTTGTACCTCTAACGTTTCTAGAACTATCTACGTACAACTTCCATTCCTTCTCTCTATTGTTGCCTTCATAATTTCTGATTTCTTCTCGCAACGATGTTTCCATAGTAGGTGCGAATTCAGCAACGAAACCAGCAAGCACTTGTGACTTAATAGTGTTGGGAGGTCTGAAGATGATGTCATACTCTCCTAGCTCCACAGTCCACTTGGGTAGTCTTCTTGATAATTTGGGCCAGTGCAGCACTCTTTTGATAGGTATCGACGTGACTACTATCATTGAACGTGCTTGGAAATATGGTTGAAGCTTCTGCGCTGTGACGACCAGAGCCAAGGCCAATTTCTCCAAGTGGTTGTGCCTTGTCTCTGCGTGTAGCAAGGATTTTCTGACATAATAGACAGGGTGTTGCTTGCTTCCTTCTTCTTTGAACAAGACAGCGCTAACTGCAAGCTCATACACGGCTAGATACAACAATAACACTTCTCGATCCTAGGGTTTCGATAGTAGCGAGGTGCGGTAAGATACTCCTTCAAATTGGCCAGCACTGCTTCGGACTTCTCGTCCCATATGAAATCCTTGGGTTTTGGCTTCTTCATAACTTCGAAGAAGGCATGCGACTTATCGGAAAGTCGAGAGATAAATCTGCTCAGGGTCGCCATTCTTCCTATTAGCTTTTGGACTTCCGTGGGATTTATGGGGAACGTATGGCGTGGTAGCCCTTATCAGCTCGAGGTTGGCTTTTATGCCCCAATGTGTCACGACATAGCCTAGGAACTTCCTAGAGCTAACTTTAAAAGAACACTTGTTGGGGTTGAAGTTCATATGGTACTTTCGCAAGATAGAGAAGGCTTGTTGAAGATGCGCGATGTGATCCTCGACTTCAAGGGACTTCACCAACATATTATCGATGTAAACCTCCATGGTTCGCCCTATTTGGCCAGCAAACATCATGTTTACGAGGCGTTGATAGGTTGATCCTGCGTTTTTGAGCCCAAAAGGCATCACTTTATACCAATAGATGCCCTTGGACGTCATGAAGGTCGTCTTCTCCTGATCCATCGGGTTCATAAGGATCTAGTTGTAACCGTTGAATGCATCCATGAAACTCATCAGTTGATGCCCTGTCGTGGCATCAACTAGCTTGTATATGTGCGGTAGCGAAAAAGGATCTTTGGAACAAGCTTTGTTGAGGTCAGTGAAGTTGATCCAAATGCTTCACTTCCCATTCTTCTTTCGGACTACCACAACGTAGGTGAGCTAATCCGGGTACTTTACTTCCCTTATAAATCCTGCGCTGAATAGGTTTTGCACTTTGTTGTTGATGATCTTGTCACACTCTGGTGCGAACTTCCTCCTCTTATATCTCTCTGGTGGGTGATGCGGGTCCACGTGCAGTTTGTGCATAATAATCTCTTGATTGATTCATGGCATTTCATTGTGGATCGACGCGAAGTAGGCGGATTTGGATCTCAAGAAATCGATGAGCCTCCGACGTATATTTGTGGGTAGACGAGACTCTATCTTCATACATTTGTTCGTGGCTCCTTCCTCTATTGGCATGTCGTCGAGTTGCTCGATCTCAGATTCTTCTTTATTCTTCCCAAGGGACGAATGCTTCTACTCTTTTCTCTGTGGGATTCTCTTGATGGGGGTCTGGTAGCAGGATTGTGCTTCTTCCTGCTCACCCTTGATCTCTTTCACTCCCGGGGGGGGGGGGGGGGAAGAACTTGAANGATAGCGCCTCCTTTATATCGTGGATCCAATGGCGACCCACTATCGCGTTATAAGGAGAAGTACATTCGACCAAGAGAAATTTGGTCGATCGGTTCAACCCAATGGCGTAGACCGGAAGCATGATCTTGCCTATGGTTTTCTTGACTTCGTCGTTGAATCCCACCATGAAAACAAATTTTTTCAGCAAGGCGCCTTCTTTCGGCTGTAGATGGGAGATTACCCCAACAAACAATATATTTGCGGAGCTGTCACCATCTATCAAGATCATCTTCATCAAACAATTCTAGACGACTAAGATGATGACTAGCGCATCGTGATGAAGAGGTTATCGGCTTGCCCTTCCGAGGGAAGGGAAGCTCAAGTCTTCTCTCCCATTAGTATGATGTTGATCTCCCTCATAGGACTCTTGGTTCATACGTCGTACGGCGAGAGTCGTAGTCGCTCGAGAGATTTTTTCCGTAGGGGATCCGCCAGTGATGGTGTGGATAGCTTTGTCGTCTTCAGAGGCTTGGTTGAATCTGCTCATCTTCATGTAGTTCTTAGAATAGCCCCCTCCTTTTAGCGTCAAAACAATTACCGTAAATTTTGGGTGGCTTTTTATGCCCTACGGAAAGTAGAGATTCAAGCAAGGAAGAAAACAAAAAGTGAGCAAAAAAGTGTTTTTGCATTGAATGTATGAATGAAGTTTTGAACATGTGAATGAATCTTCGAATGAATACAATAGGGTTTACAAGGTGATGAATTATAGTATAAAAAGGATAATGAAGATCAGATCTCCCTTAGATTTCACCTAGATATTGTGTATACTCGTGCAGTTTAATGAGAATTTCGAATATAGGAATATTTTCTTTATTCTCGCTCAATGCAACCATCGTAAATATTTAGAAGAATAAAAGAGAAATATTTCATTTTCTATCGTTAATATGCCCCTTGGTCGGGTACCGGTCATGTCGTACTCTTTGGTATTATTTCCCTTGGCATTGTTTCATTCTTTGCTTTGCTCGTTGGTTCAGTCGTTGCTTAGATCGCGGCTCGCCTCCTTGATGTTGGGGATGATTTATTTTAACCTAACATGTTCGAAAATTTTTAATATGAATAATTTTTTAGTTTTTTTAACAAATTTTATTGTTAAAGGTTGCACAAAATTAATTTTTTATATATTATTTACTAAAATTATTTTAAATTTTAAATTTAAAATCAAAATTATTTTACGCTCGGGAGCCCATTATAATATAGAGTCGGCCCTGTAAAAACATTTCTAGGAATCTGAATTTTTACAAAAAGGCAACTTATATATTTGAACAATTTACACAAAAGGAAACTTTTTAACTTTTTACTTACACTTTAGACATTTTCTTGATCGGAGGTACTTTACCGTTTTAAGAGGCAAAATTGGGACGAAAATGCCCTTGTGAGGAGAAGTATTTCCTTGTTACTTTTAGTTTCTTCAGCAAAATCCTAGCCATTCTTTTACAAACAAGAAACTAAGATCGTGTGGATAAGATTTGAAGCTTCTATCAAATCTCATAGAGATACGTACAAAATGATCCAAGGGTTGATGTTTCTTGTTGTCGAATCTTCCTTTTGTCCAGTGGGTAATAGTACAGCGAGAGACATAACTTTAACTTATGTGGGAGCGAGGTATTTCTTTTTAAATGGCTACACTTAAGCTATTTCTCAGAACTTACATGGGTTTTCGCATAGTTCTTCTCGTTTGAATTGAACGAAACCTAATTAGTCCCACAAATTAACTAATGTTAAATCATATAAAACTTGGAACTACTATATACACGATCATACGATGGATAAGTCCAAAGATAAAAGATTGTCCCAACGGATCCATCCATAGGCAATAGTCCATACAAAATTGGACAAATTGCAAAAAACGATACGAAAACAATCATGTAACATAGATCAGGATAGAAGTCATACCTCAAGACTCGTGATTCGATAATTCAGCCTTCAATGACATTGTCGCATACTTTTTCCCTCCTCCAATGGCATTACCGGATGGACTTATCCATTTTACTTATTATTATACTTGATACGCGTTACTCCATGTGGAAACCGAAATTCTCACTGTCAATGTTTACGTGGTTCACGGATTCTCTGTGGCTAAAAAGCGATGAGATTAGATGATGAACACGAGAAATTAGGTTAAATTTACGAAACTAAGCTGCGAAACGAAATAAGACAAAAAGCGTGAGTAAAGCA
>OVAN01002641.1:0-28633 GCA_900406275.1 Anastatica hierochuntica
TTTGAGAACCATTAAAAGACAGGTGTAAATGTAAAATTTCTTTTCTTTTTAGGTGTATTTCTGTAAATTGATCAAATTGGATTATAGTGTTGTATATCATTATCTAATTACTACATAAATTTTTTACAAATGTTTTTTAAATTTATATTCCACTTCTAAAGACTTTTAAAAGTTATAATGAATTTTAAGCATAACTACTTACAATTTACCTTAATATAGTCTTAACATGATTATTAATAACAAGATAGTGGTATTTAAATTTTAAATTTATGAACATTAAAATAAGTTTTTATTCCAAAACTACTATCACAAGTTTTTTAATTCCAAAACTACTATCACATTTTTGTTTCAAAAATACCACAAAACTAAACCGATCATAAACTTTAAACCATCAATTACAAAACCTAAACATTAAATCCCTAAAACTAAAACCACAAACATAAATGTTAAACCAAAATAGAAAAATCAAATTTATAAATCCTTTAAATTATTTTAAGTGCAACTGATATTTTTGAATTTATTTTGTGATGGTATATTTAGAATAAAACTTATTTTAATGGTATCTTGAAATATTTTTTTTTAATATTAATATTCATATCAACCTATAGAAAATACAATTTATCGAACAAAGATATATAGTTTAATACCATCACAAAAATTGCAACAAAAAGCTAATTGGAGAGAGGTACTATGTGGACAGCCTCTTCCATACAAATAAAACCAACAACAGAGTATCAAAAACAGAGTATATGTCTGCGAGGGAAAAATTTTCTCATGGAAATCTTGTACAGCCGGTGGCTCCCTTATAGCAAATGTGAATAACAACGGGTTGGAAATGGGTATGTGAGAGGCGGGACGTCTAGTGTTTGTATCGCGGTCTACAAAATATGTTAATAATATAGCTCCACAGATTATGACAGTGGTTACCACCACTCTTGACCGATGGTTTTCCACACCTATGATACTAGAAAACAATGTGACAGTATTGGTAGAACATACCAAACCAAACCAAAAGAACCTGCTTGAATTGACTCATTTTCAAAACAAGAACATGAGCATTTGACCTCCCATACTCATGATCGACTTAGAATCGGGAACCGCTATGATGAATTACATATATTCCTCCAGGTGTATGAATATATATATTAATTGAAGAGACGGAGAGAGAAAATAAGTGTAAAACTGATGATGTGTCGATCAAAGAGTAATTTAAGGAACACATAATAAAATTCTACCAATCAGAACATTTTAATTAATTTAATATGCCACAGTGAAAATCTCTGTAATTATTATTAATTTTTAAATGTAAGTACTCTGCATATGTTACAAATTTCATCCAATTATAATATGACGCTTCAATATATAAAATGTTATATAATATAACATTATAATGACTAATCATTTGAATTGATGTCAATTTATATTATATTTAAATAGCTTACAACTAACTTATTTAATATATCTTTATGGNTGCTTACAGCTAACTTATTTAATATATCTTTATGGTTAATATTTATTTAAAAGAAATTTGAACTATGGTTGGCCTGGACATATATCATGAAGATCATAATTTAATAAAAAAATTAAATTAAAAATTTTAAATGTATTTTAAACAAAAATATTTCTAATACGTACTAGAAATAAAATTTTCAGTATTTTAAGATATCTAACCGCCAAATTCCAAATATACAGACTTAAAAATCTCAATATTTGGATCTTGATTCACATTTTTCGGATAAGATATTTTACTATCGCATCTAAATGTGAAATCAGTGAAAATTATATATTTTGAATGAGATCGAAATAATTGGATCTAAGATCATAGACATATCCTACTTTTTAACTAATGATATAATTATACAATATTTTATATAAATTATAGGTTAATTATCAAATAATAATCTATCCAAATGTTTCATATAACAAAAAAATATGTAAGTGAATATTGTAAATATATTTATGATCAAATTTTTTGTTTATTTCAAATATTTTTAAAACAATGTGTTGTTTTGTCTCATAACGATTATAGGTTAATTATCATATAATAATCTATCCAAATGTTTCATATAACAAAAAAATATGTAAGTGAATATTGTAAATATAATTATGATCAAAATTTTTGTTTATTTCAAATATTTTTAAAACAATGTGTTGTTTTGTCTCACGATTGTGGGAGTTTTGAATAGCAACTAACTAATAATATAAAGTAAATCTCACTTACTCAACTAAAAAGCATCCTTTGTAATATTTTGGATATATTAAGAAATCAAACCAAATAATATTTAATGTTTTTCGGTTAAAAAAAAGATTTGAATTGAGTTAAAACACAAGAATTTTTGTATTGTTTGGTTTTGTTTTCTTGGATAATTTGGGTTGAAAAGAACCGTTTAGTGTTTTATTTCTCAATTGATTTTCAATTAAAATTTGATAATTGGCCCGAACCTGAAATAATCTAAATCGCCCCGAACGGGTAAATGATCGTTTCTATATAGACCCTACCAGCCCCACCCAAAAAGTCTAGACCCAAAAGAAACATAATTGACCCGAACCAAAAACACGAATGTTCAACTCTACTTTTATATTTAAAACCTGAATGTCCAACTCTATTTTTAAATTACACATAATAATATCAACTGACAGTTGATCATATTAAAATATGCTTTTTATCCAAAGCATTTCAAAATGTTAGACGTGTATTATATATAATTTATCATTCTATTAAAAAACAATCTATAGACATTTAATTTTCGAAAAATTTTATAATCCCGCGCTTGGCGCGGATCAAAATCTAGTTACTCCTTCATTTTGCAATAGATGTTTTTGATTTTCACACATATTAAAACGAGAAATTGGATTCCGTAACGAAAAAGCTATTTAACAAAGTAGTTAGTGAATAAGTTAAAATCATATTATTTTTCATTGTTCTAATTTTTCCCTACTCATAATATCATCTTCTCTTTTTTTTTAGTTTTTCTCCTTTTTTCCTTCTTTTTTCCTCTGTTTTTCCTTTTTTCTTCTATTTCTCGAAAACTTGGAAACCACATACACACCGAAATAGATGTGCTAAGAGAAATAATACAAAAATTTATGACATATCACAACTCTATTTTATTTATTTTTTTCAACTCAAACTTTTTCTTTTGTATTACCCATTCTTAAATCTTTAAAAGTACATTCTTCTGTAATATTTAATTAAGTCATACATTCAAATTAATTCATTCACTATTCTATAAGCAATCACCCCCACTATTACTTATTCTTTCCATTATAAATAAATCACACCATTATCATTTAACTTTCACATTTCATTTAATATTATAACTTCATTTACCATATATGTATAATTACATTACAACTCCTCTAACTTTAAATATCGAATTTTTGTACATTGATCTAAATGTTAATTCGTAATGATATTTTTCAAATAACCTCACACCATATTGTTCATAGTATATATATATACACCTATTATACTTTATTCACCAAATAATGACACCAGTGTTTATGTTTGCAGCCCGACATAGCAGCTCCAGGTGTGGCCATATTGGCGCTAGTACCCCACAAAAACAAGGCGATGAGACAAAATTTATCACGGAATCGGGAATATCAATGTCCACACCTATGGTCGCTGGTTTAGTTGCCCTCCTCAGAGTTGTGTACCCGATTGGTCTCTTGCCGCCCTTAAGTCGGCTATAGTCACTATAGGTAATAATTGTATTATGGTATTTTCTTGATTAATACATGTCATGATAAATGTAAGTGTATTATATGACCTAAATTCGCACGGATAAAAATTATATGATGTAACAAAAAGAACTCTCCCTTAATTGGTTAAGCTTCCACAACTGATCCCTATGGTGAACCTATATTCTCTGATGATGGACTATCGCGGAAACTGGCTGATCCGTTTGATTTCGGTGGAGGATTGGTGAATCCAAACAAAGCAGCCGGCCCTGGTCTTGTCTATGATGCAGGCATTGAAGATTATACGCTTTTTCTATGTGCACCTGGGTACGACCAGACATCGATCAACATAATAGCTAATAAAACTTCTCTATATCGATGCCCGAGTCCAAGGCCTTCCATGCTCGACCTCAACTTACCTTCTATCACCATACCATTCCTCAAAGAAGATGTAACACTCATTTGAACTGTTACCAATGTTGGACCTGTCGACTCCGTCTACTCACTCATCGTTGAGACTCCATTAGGTGTCAAAATCATCGTCACACCAAACATACTAGTGTTCAACAGCTACGTCAAGACACAAACCTTCAAGGTGAGAGTCTCCACAACTCACAAAGCCAATTCGGTATACTTCTTTGGTACAATGAGCTGGACTGATGGACGCCACAACGTCACTATCCCATTATCCGTGAGGACCCAAATGCTAATGTACTTCAATCATTGAGTTTGGTTTTTATCTAGCACGTATTATGTCTTATCTATGTGCAGGTTTGTGTGGGTAAAGAATATTTTCTATAAGAAAGTAAGATTTTATGAATATTTTTTTGTGGCGTCTTCTATCTTTTTTATATGACGCATGATAGTTTTTTATTGAATTAGTATTCATTTAGATTGAAAAGATGAGAAACATGAGTATTTACAAATACAAAAAAAGATCTTTAAGAATTAAATGGTAATATGAAATCTAAACGATAAAGGAATTAAAATATGATAAGATTGAAATAATATATTTACTAAGAATATCTAGTATCTTTTAAATATTTCTATACGCCTCATCAATCACAAGCAGTGATGTAATAACTATGGTATGGAAGCACAGCTTTGAGATTGTCCTTGGATGATGATGATGATGAGATGTTGATGTTGGAGGTGAATCATGTGATGACTCAATAACATGGTGAAGCTGCTCTGATGGTTGTGGAGACGAGATCTCTAGGCAGTGATGATAAATCCATTGGTAGAAGAATGTGTCACAATTTATTATTTATTTTAACTAAAATAAATAAAAATATGAATGAAGAAGCCCATGGTTTAAAAAATAGAAAAGTGAACATTAATCTTCTTTTTTATGTTTTATTTTTTTGTTTAGAAAAAGAATACATGAATGTGGTTTTGATTTTGGAAGAAGGTGGTTGGTCTATTGAAGAAGCACAATGGCTCAAAGAAAAGAATGTTATGTCTTAAAATATTCAGAGGTTCATGTGTAACTTGAACTAGGGAAGCCACCATTGCTTAAAGAATGAGGTTCGTGATGAACTTAAGGTGTAAATGGTTGTAAAATGAAGAAAAGAAATTGAGTAAAATGAAGAAAAAAAAGAAAAACAATGAGATGAATATGTTCCACTTTTCCTCTGCTATTATGGAGAGTAACTATTTTCAAAGAGATTTATTTTTGTCTTTCTTCTTATGCCAAATGTGAGTCGAAATTCTTTTTTAAACAAAATTGATAAATAGTAAATTTTTGGAGGAATGTAATAAATACATATTTTCTCCAATTTTATTCTTTTTACAAAGCAGCCATTTGCACCTTTTGTAAATCTTTAAAAAAACCAAGAAACTCTAAAACAACACTTATTTTGAAACGAAAATTTTTCTCTATAGCGACAACTAATTTGAAACAGAATGAGTAATTTGATAAAAAAAAAACCAATAACATTAATTTAATTTTGTAATGTTTTTCCCCGTTCTTGGGTGAACAAAGGCAAATAAGCTTTCCACATTTTGAACAACCTCGAAAAACTTTGTCTACTCTACGACAATAGTCAAAACAATGTGTACAAAATGTCAATGGACTATACACAGGAAAGATGCCCACACGATCTTCATATGTAGTTTCTTCTTCATTTTGCAAATTACTTTGAGGACTTTGTCCCAAGTTGGAAGAAGAAAGCTTTTGTTTTGAATTTGATTCAGTCATGATATTTGATGCACCTATTAAAAAACATCAAATAATCTAATTAATATATTCTGTATGAAAAAGTGTAAAATATAATTATACATAAAATAAATTTGAACAAACTTACATGATGAAACAGTAGTTATAAGAAAAATGAAAACCAAAACTGTCTTCATTTGTCTTTGAAATTTCATTCTTTTTCAATTTTGTCTCTTATTAATTGTTTTGAGTTTTTTTTTTTTTTGTGAAGTCATTATTTATATGGTTTTGTAGTTAAGTTACCAAGGAATTATTCTTCTCTGTAACGTACGGTTTTGCTATAAACTTGAAATTGGAAAACTGTTTCATATTAATTCAAATTTCAAGGAAAATTGTAATGAATATTGCAAAGACCTAGAATATTTAATTTTGATATTCCCTCTCAAATTGATTTTACTATTTTGTCTCCATTTTTTTCGTTTACAAATGATTTTTTTGTTGTAAACTCTCTAATATTATATTACTTCCTCCGTTCTATAATAATTAATGTTTTAGAGGAAAATTTTTGTTCCAAAATAGTTGATGTTTTCAGTTTTTTATGTAAAAATTTAATGTTGTTTGATATGAGCAGACTTCCAATACACTACACTTACGCAAACAACAATAAACACACCGGATAAATTGAAAACCAAAGAAAACATAGTAGCAATATTCATGAAAGACAGAAAATATCCTTAGGGAAGTCTTAAAGATAAATTATTATTTTCATGATTAATGATATTAATTAAGTTGAGTTTAAATTGACTTGGGCATTTCTCATGCTCCAAGCTTCAAATGACTTTATGGTCACACCCTTTGTTCCATCATTGAACACATAAAGCTTAGCTGCTTCACCAATTGCCAATTTGGGATAAACCCTAGATGTTATCACACTTTTTCCTCCTGCTCCATAGCTCTCTATGATCGTATGATCAATCTAAAAACCCCAAAAAAAATGTTATTAAAACGTTAAAATTTGTTTATAAGATTTTAAAAAATGTCGAATTCGACTCACCAAACATCTCAATGAAATCTTCTCATGCCTTGGATCAATGTTTAGGAACGTTCCATGGGCAAATTTCTCTACGTTGTCTCTCAAAGAAGACCTACATTTATACGGACCATATGTTAATAATGTCACACGCACCCTTATTGTTCATGTAAATATTTCATTATGTTCTATACTTAACTAAAATTATCGCTTAAAATCGTAATGTTCTATATTTCAGATGAAATTTCGAAAACTTACTTCTTCTCATTGCTACACATAACAACCGAATATCCATTTCCGCGGCGTATAACTTTAAAGAAGATCGCAGTTTGTTCCGATAAATCATTGCTAGCCAATGCTAGCAACCCAAACGGTCCATAAACACATCCAACCAAGCTTTCGCGGTCAAACAAATTCGCCTCATCGACAGGGTCAGAATCTAGTATCTTAGGATTATCTTCAAGATCAGGTAGATCAAAAGTCACTTCTACATCCGCCTTTTAACAACAAAACAAGATAAAACATTACTCCTTCCGTTTCATATTAATTGTCGTTTTAGAACTTAAAATTTTTGTTAAAAACTCACTTGCGCAGCGGTAATGCCTAAGATTTCGAATCTCGAGCGGCTTTCGAGTTGCCTGCTATCCAAAGTAACATGGTTGGTCCGGAGATAGTTGATTTCTTCAATTGGCCATTGTATCAACCTCTTCCCACTTGTGTCCAGCCAAATTTCCCTTGGAAGAGACTAAACCAAAAACAAAACACGTAAATTTTGCGAGGAATTTGCGAGGATATAAAAACCATAGGTTATATATTTACCATAAGGCCAGCCCATCCTTTCTGAAAATGATCTTCTTTGCTATCAGTATCTATAACCCATCCCCAATTGATTCTCCTATTCTTAACGCTATCGAAAAACGCCTTCGACGCATAAAACGTTCCATGATCATACCTCAAATCCGCAGTTGTATTACTGAACTCATAATCCGCGGAAAATTCTTCAGTCTCGGAACAATATTTACCAATTACATAGCAATCACGGCCTCCAAAACTCGCCTTCAAGACATGCCTCACACTAGAATTATTCACCGAGGTCTCTACACCTTCCGTGCCAGTTACGGAAACTGGGAAAAAATCAGGGCATTCCCACATTCCGGTAACTTGTGACTCAAGTAAAGGCACCGGAAACTCTGTCCATCGAATAAAATCATCGCTTCGATACAAAATCGCCATTCCTTTTTCACTATCTTTCTCCTTAGCTCCTATGAGCGTTCTCCATATCCCGTCTTGCCCTTGCCACGCAGTAGTCGGGTCACGGAAACAGTCGAAAGGAACATTGTTCGGCGGAAGCATAACAGGATTGTACTTTGGCTTAACCCATTCACGAAGCAGAGGATCAGAAACGTCCTTAGGCTCAGCAACAACCGTGACTTGCTGTCTATTGTTTTCGGCTAGTCCGGTGTATAAAATCACGGGTTTGCCATCAGGGAGGATCGTCGCGGATCCTGACCAGCAGCTATTGATGTCATAGGGCTCAGAGGGAGATAAGGCTGGTTCTAGTTGGATCCAATTGACCATATCTTGCGAAACAGAGTGTCCCCATATCATTATTTTACTGAAGTCTGGAGCCAAAGGGTTGTGTTGGTAGAACAAATGGTAGAATCCTTTGTAATACATTGGCGCTGAAACAACATTTAAAACAGAACATTTAAAAATTTTAGGGTTCCTTCCTTGTATCACAAGTTATTAAAAGATTGTAGAGTTTTTTAATTTTACCATTTGGATCTTCAGGTTCCAAGATCCATCCAATGACCAAAAGTGTCACAAAATTAAGACAGCAGTTAGTATATATCAAGGATAAATATGTCACATCAGAAGATGGACGGATTCTAAATAATATATAACAAATATGGACCAATCAACGTATCGAAATTTTTTTTGATTTAGAAGCTTATGTAACTTAACGATAAAGAGAAAGAAATAAAAACCGTTGAGCCAATTTCTCTGAGGTTGGAAATGGAAGGAAGTTCGATTAAGTCGATCGCCTTGAAGAAGATTCTGGATGTTTCCATGTTCAGCCATTGATGATCTTACTCCACAAATGATGATGCTTATTTATATGTGTGTTTCTTAAAAATACTCTTGAGATCTTGTCAAGAAAATGATTATAAGAATCTTGATAAAACTTTCATTGTATTTATAATGTCATTAGCGTTGACATAATGACATTAAACAACTTCTTCTTCTTAAGCTCGAAGTATCGTGGAAGAAACTATCAAGATAGTTTTTAACTATATAATTGATTATTGATTTTTTCTTTTAAGTCATTGGTCTTTGTTAATACAATGACAATGTAAAGGTTTTTGGAATTAGATTAACTATTAAATGTTAATTTTTATTAATGAGGAAACTTCTGTAGGCAGGGTTAAGATATTTTTAATCAACTTTGTAGTTGGTCTTTGTTTATAGAAAAAGTTATTGCTTTTAGTAATGGAACTATATGGTCTTTTGGTTAATGGAAAATAGTTGTGTTTTATATTTGATAATAAAGCATATTCGAGTTTATATTATTAAGAGATGTCATTTTCATATAAATGGCTTAAGCCTTAAGACATTGAAAACACCAACTCCAAGTAATCACGTCGTTAAGAAATATTTCATCTTAAGCTTGAGAGATTTGGTTTAGTGTGTACAAAACTAATTCTCTCGGTTATGCTAGTACTAGGCATTCGGTTCTTTTCGGTTTCTGAAAATTGGTGACCACATATCAACCAAAATATTTCGATTCAGTTCTGATCATTTTTCGGTTTTGGTTAGGTTTCGAGTTAAGTAAATATTTGAGTATAGTTCTGAGTATTTTTTGATATTTTTGGATACCTTATTTCTGTCGCAATAAGGTTTTTTAAAGATATTACTAATGAGAGAATGACAATTTGGATATGGGCTTTAAATTTCATAGGATAAATTTATTTTTGGTTTAAATGCTTCGATTTGGGCCTTGTGGGTTTCCTTGGGATTGAACTTTCAACTAATGATTTTTTCTATTAATTCTTGTGAAATAAAAAACCATTGAAATGGAAAGGTGGGCAAAATAGCACAAGATCCAAACCGAAAAAAACGGTACCAAAATCTGAGCCGAAACCGGTAAAATATATGAGCGGATCCAAGACATCAACATGTGAAGAATCGAAATTGAACCCACTCCGAATCGTAATATTTTGGTACACAACCCGTATTACAAATATGTATTTAAATATATTCGTTATATAAAATTCAAAGCATCCAAAGTTATATGAAATATCCGGAAAAAATATCTGGAATTATCTAAAATATTCGGAAACATACTCTTGGTTTTACGGCTTTTAGTTTTTTATGGTTAGTTTAAGTCTATTCATATATAAAATAATCGGATCAAACCAAAACCAAATCAATCCAAAAAAATTTTCGATTTCAATTTGATTTCTAAATTTAACTATTAGAAGAACCGATCGGAATAGACCAACGTTCAAGCCTAAAAGTGGACCCAATAAATTTTGACAATTAGAAAAATGTCATTTTTTTATGTGGGTCATATTTGCCGTTTTGGTTTAAGGCATGGTGAGATTCCTTTTATGGTCTTTCTTCTCATTTATGGACACACGGACAGATGATAAAACTAAATAACATTCATGAACCTATACTAAAGTGCAAAATTGTAGAATATATTAAAATATTTTTATTTAATACAAAATTAAATAATTTTTCTTGGTGATTGAAAGAGATTAAAAAAATGATTGTAAAAAATTACACTAAAAAGAGCAGAACACCATGATCTAATGGTAAAGACATACTGCTTCCTGAGAACATGTTGCGAGTTCGAACATTGCCGGAGAGAATTACCTCACGATGTCTTTGCTCACCCACACGGATATGGATCTTTGCTTTTAGCCCATTTGAATATCTAATGAGCGAGTTTATCCGTGGACTGGTCTTATATCTAGGGGTTAGGTCTAGTTCGTCATCGATCTGGGTTTAACCCTTTTAATTATCAAAAAAATTACACTAAAAACATAGAACGACATATTTTCGAAAACAAAACAAAATTTTTAAAACAACATTTTTGCGAAACGAATGGATTATAACATGCCTCTAGTTTGGTTAGGTAAGCTAATATATGGACCAAAAAAATGATCCCCACACTAGTTTCACTTTAACTTGTTACTTGTGTGCATTAATATCATGCACGTTCTCTTGAACATTAGTGGGTATTATTTATGCCAAAATGGTTCAACATCTAGTAACATTTTAAAACATCTCATTATGTTATTTCGTTATCTCTTCACGCTCTTTGCATTTTTGCATCTTTAAGGTTTTGTTTTTTTGTTACTTTAATGCTCACTAACTTAGTAGTTGCTCTCAACTCAAAACTAGTCACTACCATCTCCAGCTATTTTGTAGTTTCTATTCATAAATAAAAAACTTAAATAAGAAAGTCCCAAAGAGAGAAAAAAAAACAAAATCCAATAATTTTTTTTTCTAGAAGCCAAACAAATTTGGCTTTCTCTACTAACAATACCTTTTATCTCTGACTCTTCTCTGAAAAACTTTAAACTAAAAACTGAAGTAACCTTCTTTTTTAGGATCATTCCAAAAATTTATTTTTATCGATAATTGGATCGACAAGATCCGATCCATAGCTAAATAATTCTACTATGCGGACAATACGATTTATCGGAGTCGAACTCCCCGGTGGAATGACTGCAGAGACGAATCTTTAAATTCAAAAAAGTTTTACAATTCAAGAAAATTTAAAATTTATAAAAAAACGACTTAAATTGTGAAAATTATAAAATTATAAAATCAAAAACTCCATTTCCAGATCTTGATGCTAAGATCAGACTTACACTTAGTTTTTTTAGAAGTAGCTACGATTTGAGTTTTACCTTTAGGTAAACTTCCTTCGAATCCTCCACATGTAACTTTAATCACTACTCCTTCGCTTTTTAGCTTCCCCATTTGCAATTTCACCTTCGTTTGCATCTGGATCTCAAATCTTACTCGCGGGCGCGTTAGATCTGATTTCAGATCCCGAGCTTCATCCGGATCTAGCTCACGCGCCGACGTAGACGTCGCTATCACGCCGCGAAACGTCGTTTTGTTTCCGTTATCACTGAAGAAAGCCGGAACGGTGCCGTTCGCGAGCATCGTTCCCGATTTAGCGGATTTGATAGTGACGGCGAAGGGATTGTAGGAGAAGGTGAGGTGTTGGTTTGGATTTTCTGAGAGTAAAGTGAAGTTGAAGAAAGAAGAGAGGTGAGAGACGGAGGAATCGGAAGCGGTTGTTAGGTTAACGCGGCCGATTCGAAGCGACGGAACAGAGAATGACGGTGGACGAGGGTGGTAGATAACGTACATAGCTGTTGCTGCTATGGCGGCCATGAGAGTAAGTAAAAGTAAGATCAGGATCGACCAGAAACAGCAACAGCAGCAAATTCGTCGGCAGCTTGGTCGAGATTTGTGGTGGTGGTGGCGACTGTAAGGCTGTGGACGGTAAATCGGACGGTTAGCTGGAATGTAAACTTGAGGTTTCTGATTAACAGTCGCCGGAGCTGGTGGTGGTGGTACGGCGGCGGCACCAGATGAAACGCCGTTAGTGGTGGTTGTTGGTTTGGAAGCTGGTAAGACTCGGTCTGTCATCTTCTTCTCCGATTGATTTCTTCTCTCTGGTCAGATCTGAGAGAGAGAGAGAGTGATGACGAAAGGAGGAAAAGAGACAATACAGAGTTTTTTTCAGTGAATATTAATAGCTTTTAAAATTTAAATACTTTTTTGTTTATTTATCATTAATTTTTTAGAATTATTTATTTCGTTGTAAAAGTTTGTTTTCGGTTTTTCAGTTTTTTTTTTTTGTTTCTTTGATTTTTGTGAATGTTCATGACTTTCATGCCAAGTGTTTGTGGAATCTTTAATTGATGCTAGATTCCTAATTAATACTACTACAGTTACTTCTTTGGTTATATATATTTTCTGAAAATTTTACATATTAAAAGAGCAATGCTTGACTATTGATACATAATTTTTGTACAAAATATAATTTATTAAAACTATAAACCAATAATAATTAAATTTTTTATTTTGCTCGGTATTTTCTAAAATTAAATAATGATTACCATTAACTAATAAAAGTCCTGAATGTAAAACTGAAATATATATATATATATATATATATTTACAAATTTGGCCCAACTTCAGTTAATTATCAAATTTTAAAGTTTTATCAGTAACTCAAATAGCACCTAAATTTAAATGAAGAAAAACTACTCAGATTTTGCTTAGTAGTAAGTATTGCAAATAGGACGGTTCATTCCTGGAAGCAGATTGTAAGTTCGAATCCTACCGGGAAAAAATTAGTTCACGCTGTCTTTGAAGACTAACACGTATATGGATCTTTGTTTTCTATCCATTTGAATATTCAAGGAAAAAGTATATTCGTCGGCTGGTCTCTCGTCCAAGAGTTAGATCTGATTTTTTAATATACATGAGTTTAACTCTTTTCTTTATCGAAAAAAAATTATTGCAAATAAACGAAAAATTGTAGAAATTTTTATATTGTAATCCTTAGTGAATCCACTGATAAAAATAAGGGAAACAATTAATTGCAATCATAAAAATAATAATTAAAATCAAAATAGCAAAAAGAAAATGACGAAAAAAATAAGTCACCGACACAGTGTAGTGGTAACAGTTGAGCTTTTGTTGGTAGTTTATTAAAAATGTAAACAGTGCACGCTATTGAATTTATTTAAGTCAGTACATATATAGGTTGAGACAAAAATAATTAAGTGAGTGCAGATACTGGTGTAATAAATGAAGTTAATATCTGATCAGAAAATAATCTATTTTGATCAGATTGTAAATCCCAAGTCAATTATTATTTCATCGGCAATGCTGCTCTTTTATTTCAAATCTTTTGTTAATCTTTTGATTTATTAGCTCTCATTTCCCAAGATTAAACTTTCATAAACAATTCAATAGCCCTGAGTAAATTACTATGTAGTAATCCTTCAGTTTCAAATTAATTAATATTTTTGGACTATTTTTTTATTTTAGTTTAAATGATATTTTCATATTTTTATGTAAATATTTAATATTATTCAGTGTTTGTGATTCTTAGCCCTATGCAATTTGATTTTTTTTATTAATTGAATTAGTTGTAATTAATGTTGTTTCCAAAAAATAAAATAAAATAAATAAAAATTAGTGGATTCTTAATAGATATGAAACAACTTTTGAAGTAGTTTTTTAGATTTGAATTATCCAACCTTATTGTATTTTCATATTATATCAAAAAATGGGTAATCAAATTCAAATTCATTAGAAGTCCAACCAAAGAGATGAACGTTATTTATTTTGAAACAAATGAAGTATCTAGCAGTAAATACTCCATTCTTTCAAATTAAATGGGTTTTTTACGAGTATTTTTTGTTTGAGTTGAAGAAATGTTTTTATATTTCTATGCGAAAATTCAATGTTGTTTCGTATTTGTGATCATTAATATCATGCAACTTAACTTTTTTTTCAGGTTGAATTAGTTGTAATTAACATTATTTATATAAAAGGATTGAAAATTTTTATTTGGTGTTTAGCAATCTTAAACATCATTCATTGGAAAAAATATTACAAATTTTACCGACTATCTTCATACAAGTCTCTAGCCTCATAATGTTTAACAGGCTCATGCAATAAAATAACATACAGTAACGTCTTAGTTTCAACCTAAGGTCACGTTATCGCTTGCGAATCAACGTAATAAATATAGATCATACTAACATACACGTCAACTTTAGTCATCCATCATCCATACATAGTCAACGATGGAAGTTGTTGGAGGATTTAGTTCTAGCTGTGTTTGTAAATGTTGATAGTGAGTTTGATTTGGAGAATATCGCAGAAGCTTCAAGAATTTCTGGAAATATAAGAAGGTCAATGTTCTGCTTCGATCAATCCTGATGTTGATCATCAGGTATGGTTATGTTCTCGATCTGTTTATAGCATAATAGTTCGGTACAGGTTGCGTGCGAATGAGTTTTTTTTTTTTTTCCTTTCTGTTTGTTACATTCTTTAGGTGCATCCATATGTAGCTACCGGGAACATCCTCTTGTTCTTTGTTTCTTAACGCGCAAAAAAAGCACATTGAGTTAGTCTCTTCTCCACCGCCTGAAGCTGAGGTTTCTAAATTCGACGTAGTAGGTCCTGTTTGTGAATCTGCTGATTTTTTAGGCAAAGTGTAACATCCTCGCCTGTAAACCCGGTCCAGTTTATTATTATTTTTTAATTAGCCCCAACAAGCAAAAGCTCACTCCATCTTTTTAATTGTTGCGTCCCGCATTATTTACGAGAAGGGATTTTCCTATAAATATAAGTCTCGAGTTTGAGAGAGAGATAAAAAGAGAGATAATCATATATATTAGGAAAAAGATCTGAGAGAAGAAAGAGCAGAAGTTCCCAAGATGAACTTGGAGCCGCCATCGTCGGCGACGACAATAGTAGGCTAAGGTGAGAGTGTACCTAAATAGAAATCTAAACTCAATGAGAATTAGATACACCCTCATTTTAGCCTAGTATCTCTGGAAGTTGCATGGATAAGTCTTATTACAGCTAAAGACATGTCAACGGCGGCGACAGTGGTAGCTTTTCCGGTGACGATGGCGGTGGCGACTCCTCCTGCGGCGGCGGTGCTTCTTCCTGGGGCAAATGCTCTTATCTTTTTCCTAAGATGATTATCTCTCTCTTTTTATCTCTCTCAGACTCTCTTTAGGGTTTTCGAAAATTGCAGAAGAAAAAGAAGAAAGTTTGGCCTTTAGGGTTTTTTGTCTTTTCTAAAGACTAAGGGGATCGATATTTATATTTACAGGGAGAGAATTATGGTTAAGTCCCTTCTCCTAAACGGGACACAACAATTAAAAAAATGATATATGTTTTTGATTGTTGGACCTAATTAAGAAAAATTTAAACTGGACCGGGTTTACATACCATAATGTTACACAAAGATAGAGAGCTTCCGATTCCTCAAAAGGTGAGTGATAAAGAGCTTATTGTGCTTGTTTGGCAGCTCGACTAACGTGGAATTTAATGACTTTATAGTAATCCATTAAAGGGAGCTGGTCTAGTAGTTCACGACGCTGGTGCATACTGTACGAGTATGGCTTCCACTTACAATCTCAAGATGCGTCTTCATCTCAAGTTGTTGATTTTGTTATTGTAAGTTGAAGAAGATGGATCAGTCTCTAAGATCAGGCATGCTGAAACATTCGAAGACCATTTACATTTCTTCGAAAATCTATAAAACTCTTTGAGATTTTCACTCATTGTAGCTTATAGATGAATTGTACCATTATTCAAAATTGGGACCTTAATGCCATTGTTGTTGACAATTTTCATAAAGTTATAAAAATCCTTTCGAAGTTTATCTATTATTTTTGTTATCTTTCTCTTTAATTTGCAATCTAACCCCTCATGTTTCTAATATGTTATTATATCAACCACAATGCTTCAATTTAAGGTTTGGCGGCAGTTTCTTATTCAAATGTGTCCCTCAATAAAATTTGTTTTGTTTTGCAACAAGTTCAAACTAACTATATGCTTTCTTGTTAGTTTTTAGTGACGCAAGTAAAACTAAGGAAAGTCTACAAAAAAAGCTAATTAAGAAAATTGCTAAACTATAGTTTCTTAATTTTGTATCTCTTAGAAGTAAATCATATTCTTAGCCATGTATAAAATAAACAAACGTGACATCATGTATATATGTAACATATATCCGGAAAAAAAACTCAAAGAGAATGAACTATGAGTAGAAAAGTGTTATTAATTTGAATGCTAAAACAAATATAATATGAAGATGTTTTTGGTAAATCAATATAGCTATTTTGTTAAATATTTAGAAGCTCTATAATTCACTAGTTCGTAAACGATATTTCCTCCGTTTTGATTTATTTGATGTTTTAGGATTAGCTTTTAGTTCCAAAATAAGTGATGTTGTCACATTTTGATGCAAAAATTTAATGTTATTTGGTATTTTTGACTATTAGTATTCTACATATTGATTTTCTATTGGTTGAATTAGTTGTATTTAATACTTATTTTATAGAAAAAAGGTAAACTAAATAAAAGTTAGTGAATCTTTAATATGTGTGCTATTGGCTAAAATATCAAATAAATCAAAATATAGTTTTGATCGTGTTTTCTTCTTGATTGAACTATGATAAGCCGACCCAACAAGTTTTACAAATTTTGATGTCCGTTTAAAAGTATACTTTTTAAAAAAAATTCCGAAGGTCAAACCCTTCAATTTTTTACTATTGAAATGTTGTAAAACCCTTGGACTAAAAGAGAATTTCTAAAAATTAATCTTTGTTATTTTTTTCGCGCCTAAAATTCTTATTTTATGGGTTTTATGTCAGTATTGGTCATGCAGTGTTATAACCATGAGTGAATTTAGAAAATTTTATCGTCGAGGGCACAAACTAAACTTTAAAGATTTTATAAGGTGCATAGTTAAACAGTTATTTTAAATTCTTTTATAATTAGGCAATAAATATAAACATTGACAAAATCCACTCCTTATCTTTATGTTTTAACACCCTTACAATTTCACTACTGAAGTTAAAGAGAAACCTCAAGGTTTGTATATGCTAACAAGAAATGGGATCTAGACATTTATTTGTTGACAATAACGCATAATGCATTGTCATTCTATAACTTTATGCATTTGGTAACAAATCGCATACTTAATCACGACATGAAACAACATTCAACAATTTGTTAACATTCCAAATAGAACCAACAAAAGTAAGATCACTATATATGGAACTAAATAGAAATGAATAATTATGCTTAATCAACTAAACTTGTTGTATCAAGTCTAATAAATAAAAAGAATCTTGTGATTTTATTTGTTTATAGATAATATTCAAAAATCTTTAATACGTTTAATCACAAATTCACAATCATTCTAATCTATAACGTAGGTGCTGCCATAAAGAATTTTTATTAACGATAATATTATTCCTCCGTTTCACAAAGATAATTTCTTATATAGTAAAACGATTAATGTACAACAATAAATACTTTATTTTCTATAAAAAACAATTTCTTATAAACCAATAATTTTTATCAACATTTCTCAAATTTAACAATTTACTATCATCAATGCATAGAAAACCTAAAATTCTATTTTTGCGAAACAAATTTTTTTAAAACATCTAACTTAATAAAACTGAAGGAGTATTTCATAATGCATGTTTTTTGGATAAATTAAAATTATTAAGGTACTAATGAATGACATCATCATTTCCCGCCTTATTCCCGAATGAATTGGGTTTATTTTAACAATTAAAACTATTCGAGGTACTAATGAAATGTTTTATAAAGTATGAGGACGTATAAATGCAATATATTTCTTTTCTTTAAGTAGACTTTAGTCGCCTCTCATTCTTCCGTGTAATTTTTTACTCTTTACTTTGAAGAGAGAGAGAGAAGACGACGTTTTTGATCGGAGGTACTCTTCTTCTCCGACGAATCTACTGTCTCTAGGGTTTTTCTTTCTCCTCCTTAGCTCTTAAATTCTCATCTCAAATTCTTCAGCTAGTTGAAGTTTCATCTGGGTTAGGCACTTTCGTTTTGGAGAATTTTCAAAATTCTTCAAAGTCTTGCTTCTTCGAATCGTTGCAGAGAAGATGTCTTTTCTCAGTCAAAGATTCGATTTTTCTCTTTCGCTCGACAGAAAATAAGCTGTTTTCTACTAAAATCCCTAGACAAATCTGAAATCGATTTCGTGGGTTTCTCTCGTTCCGGTTTGGTTTTGTCGTTGTGTGAATTTCTCTAGTTTTAAAATATTGATTCCTGTCACTTTCCGCTAAGAAGATTTCGAATTTTTGGGCTCTAAAGTTTTCACCTTTGTAGAGATTTTGAATCTGGGCGGCTTTTGTTTCTTCCTTTGGTTCTTATCTAGGGTTTGCTCTTTTCTCTAATCCAAGATCTGCTTTTTATTTCTCAGATTTTACTTTGTGTGTGTGTTTGAGCTTAAGCGTTTATCAAGTTGTTCGACTCGGAGATCTGATTTATCTCCGGCTTTGAGTTGTGGATAGCTTCAAGGTGAAGAGAGTTTCTACAAGGTAAAGGCGAAACATAAGCTCTTGCTCTGTAGCTGTGAAAGTTTAGGCCTTTTTGGTTATACCCTTTTTTGAAAACTTATCATCGATTCTTTTGGTATCTATGAGGTTCTTGAAAAGTTTTAAATTGATTTTCCGAGGTTAATTCGAATCGTAGATGTGTAGTTCTGGAGAGCATTGTGTGTTGTTGAGTATGAATGTGGAACATGAGTCAATTAGGAGTAATTTGTTAAGTTTGTGCACTGACTTATTCAGTTGTAATTTGATGTTAATAGGCTTTTTAATGGAAGGCGATGGTTCTGCTTCGTCTCGGGATTTGGATGCGCAGAACCCTTATGATCGATTGCTTGCACTAGATACAAGTTCCGTAGGTTCGAACTGTAACTTGGATTCAGTTTCTGCCATTTATTTAGCTATGAAGAACTCGAAGCTGGAATGTGTTGATGAGCGTGGCCAAGATTCCCTTATAACCTCGGTGTGCATGGACGATGATGACGAGGATGACGATATGGACGAGTTTGATCCTTATCTTTTTATCAAGAATTTGCCGAACTTGTCTTCTGTTGTCCCCACTTTCAGGCCGGTTTTGCTTCCTAAACGAACTCGAAGCTGCCCTCCTATCTCTCTAGTTCTAGACCTCGATGGTAAGACCGGTTTTTAGTTGATGCTCCATTAAAGAGTTTGTTCTGTTTATTTCTGTTCTCTCTATAACATAAATGTTTTTATGCTTCACAGAAACTCTTGTGCACTCGACTTTAGAACCATGTGATGAGGTGGATTTCACATTCCCTGTAAGCTTTAATGAAGAAGAGCATATGGTGTATGTACGGTGCCGTCCTCACCTGAAAGAGTTTATGGAGAGAGTGTCCCGTCTTTTTGAGATCATTATATTCACAGCAAGCCAAAGCATTTATGCTGAGCAACTTCTGAACGTCCTTGACCCTAAGAGAAAGCTTGTTCGCCATAGAGTCTACCGTGATTCATGCGTTTTCTTTGACGGTAACTACCTAAAGGATTTGTCGGTCCTCGGGCGTGATTTATCTCGCGTTGTCATCGTGGATAACTCCCCTCAGGTATTAGTCTTCTTATCTCTCTGCATAACTGTTAATAACATGTTATTTCTCCATTCTTATTCTTCACACCATAGCCGTTGGCTAGATGCTTTTATCAGTTATAATTGTAGGATGCACATATGAGTTCTTAGTTTACAAAAGCTATCTAACCCTATGAGATATCGTATCTGTAACCGCCATTAAGAACTCTCTAAGCTATATTTAGTTCTTGTAGAACTTCGTGGATATATGACGAATATTCTCTCGCCTTTTCTTCTTCCTGTGCAATTTCTTAGGCATTTGGGTTCCAAGTGGAGAACGGGGTACCAATAGAGAGCTGGTTTAATGACCCTACTGATAAAGAACTCCTTCACTTGCTACCGTTTCTCGAAAGCTTAATTGGAGCCGAAGATGTAAGGCCGATGATCGCCAAGAAATTCAATCTAAGGGAAAAGATTAATGCAGCTGTAGCTGCACCTGAGTACCCTGCTGATGCAGGAGATCCTTTCGAAAGATAAAAAGTCTTTTCGCCAAAGAAAAGTAGTAAGCATTAAGGCAGGATGTGGCATAAGAGAAGCTGTGTGCAAGTTACAAAAAGTAGAAGACTTAAGCATCTTCATTAGGATGCTTTGGAGGCATATATATATATGATCAATGTTGTTTTCTTATTTAGCTTAAAAGAACTTGTTATACAGAGAAGACAAGATTTAGCCTGTGAACAGTTTTTTAACTGCTGAATAATTGTAATTGTTTCGCTCTCTTTTATTTACATAAGTACACATTATTTACCATTGCATCTTGTGGACTAGATGATTATAGTTAAGTAATCAGAAGACATTGCAGAGGGAGGAATCAGAACTGCTTCTTCTTATTCTCATGAAATCAATGAACATGAGAAAGAGGGTGCCTTGGAAAGATTGCAAAGACATAGTCATTCTCTTGAAATTAGTAAGCATGCATTCTCTAATCATCTATCATGTTCAAACTTGTGTGCAGAGTAAAATGAATCACAGGATAACATCATATTCAGCCTGAAATAAGACACTAGAAATGAAGCCTTAGAAGTTGATCAATTGAGCCTTCAACCAAATAAATTTGATGAAAACACACATTTCATGAACATGGATCGAAGAAGATGGATTTTTGCGTCATGCCTTATTATTATCCTCGACGTATTTCAATAGAGAAGGTGCAACGGTATTCCAATTAGCATGTTCCGAATATTGGTTCAAAAAGACTTTTCTTATATTGTCACCCGGAGGGGAGACGATAAAGGCTTTGTCTATTTTGCAAAACATCTTAAATGAGGTAATCTTTATAATCGTACAAATTTTGCACGAAATACAATATGTCATGTCTCCTGTTGGACGAAAAATGGATCTCCTGAATGATCTTCCTTTAACATTGTAATGATCTTCATTAGGTATCGATTACAAGAACGGGTGAATATGTGGTCTGCTAAACGGTTGTCCAAGGGAGGGAAATAAATCTTGATCAAAGATGTTGCGCTAGCCCTGCCGGCGTATGTTATGTCGAATTTCCTGCTTCCGATGGATGTCTGTGATAAGATTACTAGTGCGATTGCTAGATATTGGTGGAGTTCAGATCCTCTTCGGAGGGATGTCCACTGGGCGACATAGGAGAAGCTGTGTGCCACCAAAGCTGAAGGCGGGTTAGGGTTTCGAATGCTACATGAATTTAATTTGGCCCTTCTGGCCAAACAGCTATGGAGGCTTAATCGGTTTCCGCACTCTCTGTTGGCACGGGTTCTTAAAGGAAGATACTATAAGTTTTCTACGCCGATGCGAGCGGCGGAGGTGTATAGACCCTCCCACGGGTGGAGAAGTATCTTAGCGTCTAAAGAACTCCTCCTTCGAGGTTTACGGAAGAAGATTTTCTCTGGCCTTACTACCAGAGCTTGGGAGGATCCATGGCTACCGACAAGGCCTGCGCGGCCTGCCAGAGCAAGGGTCCCTGTTGTCCATCCGTTGATGGTGGTTAGTGATTTTATCGATCGCGGCTCTAAACAATGGGATATCAACAAGCTGGAACAATTCATAGTGGCGGAGGATATTCCCCTTATCAGGAGTCTACCGATTGCTCAGTCATTTCATGTGGATGGCTTTTGTTGGCAATTCACAAGATCGGGGCAGTACACGGTCAGGTCAGGGTATAAGATAGCTAGGGAGCTGACTGTCACCGGGGAGGGGGACGAACATTATGGGCCGAGTCTGGTCGATTTGAAGTATCACGCCTGGAAGATTGATGCGCCGCAAAAGATCTGTCATCTTATATGGCAGATGGTGTCTGGCTACATAGATGTCACACATAATTTGGCCAGTCGAGGGGTCCATTGTGCGGACCTTTGTCCGAGGTGTGGGACTTCGGAGGAGACTGTTCTTCATGTTTTCTTCGAATGTCCTTTTGCGCTTCAAGTGTGGGCAATGGTTCCTGCCTTGAGGGTCCCAGGGGTTTTTCCTATCTCGAGTCTTTATGGCTCCCTCGCCTATTTGTTCTGGAGCTCGGAGGCGGCGAGTGTGGAGGGACACGGATCGTATCCGTGGCTTATCTGGTTTATCTGAAAGGCACGTAATGAGAAACTGTTCCGTGGGATCACATGGGAGGCGGCGGATATTATTAGCCGAGCTACCTCTGAGTGGCGGGCTTGGGTTGCAGCTACGGCGGAGGACGCTCAAACTATGGTGGAGACTGATCATACACGGCCGCAAGAAGTATGTTTGCGGAATATTTTCTTGGTGGATGGGTCCTGGAAATCGACGGACAATCACAGCGGACTGGGGTGGTCCATTGTAGGGGCTGATGGTGCCTGCACTTGGATGGGGTCGCGCAACCAAGTCCGGCGGATATCATCGCTACACTCGGAGTTGGAGGCGTTATTATGGGCGATGCAGAGTGTACCAGCCCATTCTGATATTCAGGAGTNTTACCCGCCCATTCTGATATTCAGGAGTTTGGGACAGACAACCAGGACGTCATTCACATGCTTTCAAATCCAACAGACTGACCGGACTTTGCGACGGAGCTTCAGGAATTAGAGAGGATGAAGAATGCTTTCCAGGACTTCAAGGTTTCTTATGTCCCACGCGCTTTTGTTTCGAAAGCGGATTTGTTAGCTCGTTTGGCTAGACAGCACCAGCACATTTTCTCTTTTGTGGGTTGTTCTATTCCGGTGTGGCTTGCCACACCACCTCAAGTTTGAGTAATAGAATGATCTTTTGTGTCAAAAAAAAACATTGTAGACAAGTGCATTTTGGTACATATGCCAACCATTATAAACAACTACTTAATAAGAGTAGACCTTACCAATTGAAGATATTCATACCTGAGCACTTAGACCATCTCCAATGGAGCTTCATTTTCCACTTTTTGCTTCATTTTGAAGAAAAATTTATTCCAATGGAACTTCATTTTTTTGCTTCAAAATGAAACAATGAACAGTGTTTCTCCAAATTTGAAGAAATACTATTCACATCTTCATTTTTTGAAGATGAACTTTTTAAATTGTAAATTGGTCCTTTAGCTTTAACTTTTCCTTATTTTTTGCTTAAACAAATTATATGCGTTAATATGATCCAGATAATTTTAAAGTTTCTATTATTAATTTTATGTAATTAGTTGATAATATTAAATATACTAAAACATATAAAAACACAATGACATAATTAATATAAAAATCAAAATACATGAGTAACATCAAATTAAACATAAAATTACTTAATATAACATTTGTGAGAGAAATATATTTCTAGTGTTTCTTCGTAAAATATAATGTTCTATGTATATTGTTATGCGTAATAGTTTGTTATATGATAATGTTTAATTTATATAAAATAGCAACTGTGTTGAAATATTGATAAAAAAAATAGTTGGACAAAATTGTTAAACTTAAAAAAGTAAAAGATGTAATTAACAATTAGTGATAAAGTGGAGATGAAATATATTTGAAATATTCCTTGTAAATTGTAAAAATGAAGCAAACCATTGGAGAAGATGTTGCTTCATTCTTTGCTTCATTTTGAAGAAAGCTAACTTTTGAAGAAAAATTTGAAACCAACCATTGGAGATGCTCTTAGAGATCATACTTACTTTTTCTTATGATAGTCAGCATCTATTTGAAAATTAAAATAACAAATATCATATCATATCATCATGTACATAACCAAATACATGTATTCCAAAAATATACAAATATAAGTTTGCAAACATTGTCACCCAAAGTATATGTACGTTTACATGTATAAATTTGCAAACTATATGTGTATATATATATGTACGTCTATATGTATAATAAAATTATCTGTTTATATTACTGATAAAATTGTGTTTGGTTTGGTTTTGGTGGGTTTGATTTTAGTTTGAGATTAGCCTTACGTCTGAAAGAGGGGAAATATTGAGGAGTTTGAGGTAAGATTCTTAATTTTTAGGCAATTTCTTTGCTACAAGTTTCTTTGGAAATCAGACTGCGTTAAACATGGTGTTGTCGTTGTATCTGCAACTTGTGGTGGTATCGCCTTTGCTTGCATTGGATAGCCGGTCTGATTTTCGTAATGTCAATCATTATGAATTTAGATTTTAGTCTGATCTCTCATTCTTCCGATTATTGTGAATTGTTCTGTGCAACCAAGTCAAAAAGACACAAAAGTCATCACCGTACTATCAATTTCAACCTCAATAGCCGATTTCTCACAACAAGACATATGATTGATTTTCACAAGTTTAGGATTTTGGTTTCAAATATACATATGAAGTGTTGTAAGAAGAAATTTAATACGATTTGACTTTTGGACATTTGGTATTAGGGGTAGACATGATGATCGGAACCGAAGAATCGAACAGTATGAATCGAAAAATAATCAAACCGAAATTGAATCGGTATTAGAAAATAACTGAATGGTTCCCATTGGAAACCGAAAAACCGGAACCGAACTGACGGAAGTTTTTTTTTGGTCACCAGCAGCAGAGAAGTTCTACTAAATTAGGTTTATAAGCATATGTTTAATCAAACTGTAAATTTGAAAGATACCGTTGCTGAAAGGGAAATCGTTTGAATGCGAGCTCTGTGTGTCAAGAAAGTTCTTTACTTTCTCTCCAAACTATCTCTCAGTTCTTCAATTTGTTGCCGTAGATTCATTGGAAATGTGAGGTCGAATAATTGCGAAAGCCCTCGCCGAGGTTTCCGTTTCTCTCATGAAGAAGCTCTTATTCTTCGCCGTTTGTCCGAGGGGGGTTTGGTACATGCACGCCACCTGCTCGACAGAATTCCTCAAAGAGGAAGTGTAAGCCGTATCGTTTACTGGACTTCGCTTCTTACCAAGTATGCTAAAGCTGGGTACTTGGATCAAGCAAGGGTTTTGTTTGAAGTTATGCCCGAGAGGAATATCGTTACTTGCAACGCGATGCTTACGGGTTATGTCAAATGCAGGAGAGTGAATGAGGCTTGGACTTTGTTCCGGGAAATGCCGAAGAACGTTGTTTCTTGGACTGTCATGCTTACTGCGCTATGTGATGATGGAAGGAGTGAAGATGCAATCGAGTTGTTCGATGAAATGCCTGAGAGAAACGTTGTTTCATGGAACACATTGGTCACTGGTCTTATTAGGAATGGGGACATGGAGAAGGCAAAGTTGGTGTTTGATGCTATGCCTAGCCGCGATATTGTGTCGTGGAATACGATGATTAAAGGGTATATTGAGAACGATGGAATGGATGAAGCGAAACTCTTGTTTAAGAATATGAATGAGAAAAATGTAGTTACTTGGACGAGCATGGTATATGGTTATTGCCGATGCGGAGATGTTCATGAAGCTTATAGGTTGTTCTGTGAAATGCCTGAGAGAAATATCGTCTCTTGGACCGCCATGATTAGTGGGTTTGCTTGGAATGAGTTCTATAGAGAAGCATTGGTGCTTTTTCTTGAAATGAAGAAGGAACTTGACGCTATATCACCGAATGGTGAGACTCTTATATCTCTTGCTTATGCGTGTGGTGGTCTTGGTGTTGGATTTCACCGTCTTGGCGAGCAATTGCACGCACAAGTTATATTTAACGGTTGGGAAAGTGTGGATCATGATGGAAGGTTGGCTAAAAGTCTTGTTCATATGTATGTATCATCTGGTTTGGTTGCTTCAGCTCAATCTCTGCTCAATGAAAGCTTTGATTTGCAGTCTTGTAACATATTGATCAAAGGTTATCTAAGAATAGGTGACTTGGAGCGAGCTCAAACTCTGTTCAAGAAAATCGAGAGCTTACACGACAAAGTTTCTTGGACATTGATGATCGATGGGTATCTGGAAACGGGCGATGTATCCAGAGCCTTTGATCTGTTTCAGAAACTTCACGATAAGGACGGGGTTACATGGACGGTTATGATCTCAGGTCTTGTCCAGAATGAGCTTTTTGCAGAGGCTGCTTCTTTATTGTCAAATATGGTGAGGCAAGGTCTGAAACCATTGAACTCGACTTACTCTGTTCTTCTTAGTTCTGCGGGTGCCACTTCGAATCTCGATCAAGGGAAGCATTTACACTGCGCGATCGCAAAGACAACGACTTGTTTTGATCCTGATCTCATCCTTCAAAACTCCCTTGTCTCTATGTATGCAAAATGCGGAGCAATAGACGATGCTTATGAGATTTTCTCAAAGATGGTCCGAAAAGATACAGTTTCGTGGAACTCCATGATGATGGGGTTATCACATCACGGCTTAGCCGATAAAGCTTTACAACTCTTCGAAGAGATGCTTGATTCGGGGATGAAACCAAACTCTGTAACGTTTCTCGCAGTCCTCTCAGCTTGTAGCCACTCTGGGCTCATCAATAGAGGCTTAGAGCTATTCAAAGCGATGAAGGAAATGTATTCAATCCAACCCGGGATTGAACATTACATCTCGATGATAGACCTTTTAGGCCGAGCCGGGAATCTAAGAGAAGCAGAGGAATTCATCTCAGCTCTGCCTTTTACTCCAGACCATACCGTCTACGGCACATTGCTAGGCTTATGTTCACTCAACTGGAGAGACAGAGATGCGGAAGGCATAGCGCAAAGGGCAGCGATGCGGTTGCTAGAGCTGGACCCAGTTAATGCGCCAGGACACGTGGCGCTTTGTAATGTGTATGCAGGTTTAGGGAGGCATGAGATGGAGAAGGAGATAAGGAAAGAAATGGGGTTTAAAGGTGTGAAGAAGACACCAGGATGTAGTTGGGTTGTGCTCAACGGAAGAGCTAATGTGTTTCTATCTGGTGATAAGTCTTCTTGTGAAGCTGCTCAGAAGATTTTACCAATCTTTTTTGGTAATGGTAATGAAATGCTTCAAGTGGTAGAAGAAAAGCGGTTGACTCTCTGACATTGCTAAGTAGTGACTCTCTGACAAATTCTCATTTGTGCATTCCTTCCCCTATTACCATATTTGTCTGACTACTTTTTTGCTTGTATGTGTGATGAGAACTTGTGATTAAGTTCATATCGACTCGTTTGTCTGACTGGTCTTTTTATGTTTTCAGTGTAGTGATAAGCTGGGATCAAGTCTTGAACTGAGTTCGTTTGCCGCAGGGGTCATGATATCTACTACTGATCTTGCTGAACATACATTGGAGCAAGTAAGTTTTGACTGCGCATCACCAAAAAATCTTTACCGTCTCCCATGGTATGATAAGATCATATCTCTTTTCCTCCTATTAAAATGTGTTCAAGTAGGCTGAGTCAGGTTTTGGTTCGGACAGGTCACAACACCTCTAGTGTTCAAAATGTTACCTGCAGTTGTGCATCTTGGAGTACTGTTAAGATGGTTTTCTTCAGAGAATTCTATAGAGGTAAGTTTTTGTTTTTGGCTTTTGGTTGGTTGGTCTCTGAGGTTTATGTCTTCTTCGTTGTATGTAATAACTAAAACAAAAACACAAAGCTTTGTTTGGTTTTGTGCAGAAAGGAGAAATTGTAAGATCAGAACTAAAAAGCATATCAAATAGAAATATGCTTTGTGATGATTGTGTTGTGATTATGATTAAAGTAAACATTTTTTTTTTTGTATTGAATGGAAGTTAATCTATAATATGAAAGATGGCTAACTCTCTCCAATAATACGCCATATTATCAATTTCGGTTTATTATCAATTTCGGTTGATTAGAAGATGACAAGTGCCACTATTTAATTTAAAACTATTGAAATTAATTATTATATTAATATAATTTATTAAATCAATATCTAACATGAGAACATGAAAAGTCATTTTATTTATTTTTAAGATTTTAAGTTTATATTCAAAGAATACTAAAAGTAGTTCTCTAAGGAATCAAATAAATTTAACAAGAAGAAAAGAAAACACAAAAATTGACTTAAATCACAAAAAAACTATTAAATCAATATCTAACATGAGAACACGAAAAGTCATTTTATTTATTTTTAAGATTTTAAATTTATAATCAAAGAATGCTAAGGGGTGTTATTCAACTAAAGAATTTCATTGAATTTAAAAGAATTGAAGATTCTATTTAATTCTAGTGTTATTCAAGTGTGTTTTAAATGAATTCTCTTAAATTCATATGTTA
>OVAN01002642.1:171-32489 GCA_900406275.1 Anastatica hierochuntica
AGATCGGCTTCTAGTTTGGTCGTCAATCAGTTTCAAGACTCGTTCGTAGGTCTGGCGCTAATTGGCGTTAGACATTCCTGTGAAGCGACGCGGTTATTTAATGCTTTTAGTGGTTTTGCATCGCTCCGGAGGACGTATTGTGTAGTTGTGTGGAAGTCTATCCTAGGACCGTTGACGCTAGTCTTGGTACTCGGATGTTCTTAGTTTCTTTCGGACGACAGACTTTATGAGGAGATTGGTCATGATCGACTACCTCCGAAGCTTTGAGACCGGATGGGGAAGAGGAAGCTTGAACGATGGAAATCTCGGAGCTTCCAGATTTCCTTACGATTCCCATCTTCGAAGGAGGAAACATTGTTTCCGAGACCTCTTTCGAGCATTGATTTCGTCGGGACAGTTTTTGACCCCAACACAATCCCATTACGCTGAGTAACTTCGATCCCAAGATAATATGTCAACTCCAAGATCACTCATCTCAATGGTTGACACCATTTCTTTCTTGAACACTCCAATGATCTCTGTACTTGTTCCAGTAACAAAGAAATCATCAACATAAACTGCAACAAGAAGCAAGTTACCTTTCACTTCTTTTCTGAACACTGATGGTTCCTTGAGACATTTCTTAAACTGAAATCCTTTGAGAATCTGATTTAGTTTATCATTCCAAGCTCTCGGTGCCTGCTTCAGACCGTATAAAGTCTTTTTAAGCTTATAGACTTTATTCTTTTGTCCTTTAGCCTCAAAACCTTCAGGTTGTTCAACATAGACAGTCTCCTTCAATTCTCCGTGAAGGAATGCTGTCTTAACATCAAGATGATGTATCTCCCATCCATTTGAAGCTGCAAGATTTATAAGTAAACATATTGTTTCGATTCTAGCAACAGGAGAAAATACCTCTTCGTAATCTACTCCATGCTTCTGTACATATCCTTTCGCCACTAGTCGAACCTTGTACTTATTAATAGACCCATCGGAATTTCTCTTGAGTTTAAAAACCCATTTTAGACCTATGGGTTTTGCGTTAGCCGGCAACTCAACAAGAGTCCGCGAGTTGAGTTTCGTGATAGAGGCGATCTCCTCTTCGCACGCGTTTAACCATTTGTCGGAGCTCTTTGCTTCCGAGAAATCTCTTGGTTAATCATTTATGCTCATTAACAACACTTCCCCTTCTTGCTCCGCAAGTAACAGATAATCATTCAAATAGTTTGGCCTCACACTCTGCCTCTGTGATCTTCTCAACTCCGGCGTAACGACACGGGCCTCCGTCTGCACGTCTTCTTCTCCGGCATACTTTACATCTTCTCCGGCGTCATCGTCTTCTTTTAAATCGCCGGTGATGTTTTCAGGAGCGGTTCCGACTGGAAGTGACTGCCCTGTTTCTGCTCCATTATTTCCGGCGAAACTTCTTCCAGGCTGAGCTTCGACGAGCTCTGTTTCATTGATTCCATGATTACCATAAATACCAAACGTGATTTTAATGGTTTCTTCTTCACCCATCTCAGAGTTTTTTGGGCCCCAATTCCAAGTCTTTGACTCATCAAAGACTACATCTCTGCTCATAACAACCTTCCGAGTTGTTGGATCCAAAAAGCGATAAGCTTTCGTCCCTGGTTCTGTTCTGAGATAGAAAAGCATACGAGACCTATCATCTAGTTTCCTTAGGTGGTTTGACTCAACTCTTGTATATCCAACGCAACCAAAGATAAGAAGGTGATTCACGTTTGGCTTTTTAGAGTAAAACCTTTCGTATGGTGTTTGATCCTTTAGAGCTCTCGTCGCCACGCGATTCAGAAGGTATCTAGAATGTCGTATGGCCTCTCCCCACAGGTAATTCGGCACATCCATGTGTTTCATAATGCTCCTGGCCATCTCTAGTAATGTTCTATTACATATCTCTACTACGCCATTCTGTTGAGGTGTGTACGGAGCCGTGAGGTGCCTTTTTACTCCTGTTTTATCGCAAAAAGAGCTGAAATCATGGGACAAAAACTCGCCTCCTCTATCCGTTCTGAAGGTTCGGATAGTGTTCCCAGACTCTTGCTCTATTATGCTCTTGAACCTCTTGAATTTCTCTAGTGCCTCGCTCTTTTCTTTTAACAAAACAGTCCACATGTACCTTGTATGATCATCGATAAGAACGAAGATGTACTTACTTCCTCCTACAGTGCTTGTAGTTATAAGTCCACAGAGATCTCCGTGGACTAGTTCAAGCTTCTCAGATGCATGAAACATAGTAGCTTGCGGAAAAGAGTGCCTGGTTTGCTTTCCCTTTAAACACGAAGAGCATACTTTGTTTTCGGCCGAGATTCGTGGGACTCCAATCACCAATTCCCTTTGTTTCATTGCTTGTAAGGACTCCATGTTTATGTGGCTAAGACGAGCGTGCCAGATGCTCGACTCGCTGGTCACGTCTTCTGAAAGATACACGTTTTCCTTCAGGTCCATACACACTTTATAGAGCCTGTTTCTAGAACGTGTGGCTTTAGCTATAAGGTTTCCATGCTTGTCGTGCATGGTCAGGTATTCTTCTCTCATTCTCACATCGCATCCAGCCTCTGTAGCTTGTCCAAGACTGATAATATTGCTTCTTAAGTCCGGAATAAAATAGACATCCAAAATTGTTCTTACTTTACCATTCTTTTCGATGAATTCAACTGACCCTTTTCCTTTGATATCAATTCTCGAGTCATCTCCAAAATGAACCTTCCTTGTAATTTACTTGTCGAGAGAAGAGAAGTACCTGAGATCACCACTCATATGGTCAGAGGCTCCATTATCAAGATACCACAGATTGTCATTGCCATTGGTTTCTTCGAGCTTACTAGGAAAGATTTTTCCTTCATTCAAGAAAATCACCTCATGTATCATCAGCTCTGCGGCTTCTTATGTCTCACTCCCCTCATTCTCTAGGGTCTCTTGGAGATTAAGTAGACGGTCCGGACAGTTAGAAGCGTAATGCCTAATTTATCGCATCGATAACATGTAATTTTAGAGACATCCCTTGCTCCATTAGATCTGCCACGGCCTCTTCCTCTGAAGAAACCTCTCCCTCTTCCTCGGTTTCTAAATTCTGTATTGTACTCACGGTTTTGGAGAGCTAGGTGAGCTCGCATATACAAGCTTACTCTGATCATCATTCATCGTGTCATCATCATCCACAGAAATCCGTTCATATGCTTTTAAGCGTCCTACAATGTCTTCAAATCGTATAGTTTTCAAATCTAGTACTTGTTCTAAAGCAGCGACGATGTGAATATACTTCTTCCTTGGCAAACTTTTAAGAAATTTCTTAACAAGTTTTTTCTCCTCTATCTCTTCACCAAGTGCCGCCGATTTAGATGCAAGCTCAGACAATCTGTTTACAAACGCATCTATTGTATTGCTTTCTTTCATCTTCAGTCTATCAAACTCAGTCATCGGAGTTTGTAGTCTTGCCTCTTTAACTCGTTCAGCTTCTACATGTCGAGCCTTTATAGCCTCCCACACTTTTTTAGCTGAGCCTAGCTTGCCAACTTGAAGCACAAGTGCCTCTGGAATAGATTCAAACAGTAGCGCCATCCCTATATCATTCTTTTCATTGTTTGTTTCTCCTGTCTCTATGACATCCCATACCTTGTGCACTCTTAGCACAACCTTCATCTTCATGGCCCAAACGGTATGGTTTGTAGCATTTAAGATAGGACACTTTATGGAAGAAGGAGCTCCTCCTTCCGTTGCAGCAGCTGTCGTCGGTGTTGTGGCACCAACAACTGGAGTAATCTCAGACATGATCATGTAATCACGTCAGCGATCGTGGCTTCTGAATCAACATCTCAACCTTTTCTCAAAAAACAGAGCAGCTTCTCTGGTTTTCTTCAATCAGTATGCGCACCTCCTATGTTCTGTTAATGTTTGTCGAGAGACAAATCTTTCATGATATTTATCGATAACAAAACGAGAAGTATTGGATCTTCAAGTCTTTGTAGCTCTGATACCAGTTGTAGAAATCAAAGTTAAGAATCGATATCAAGAACACAAAGTTTAAGATTAACTCTTTTTTATTAAGATCACAAACTTCAAAGGAAAAACTCTCTCAAAAACCATTAAGCCATACTCGGCTCTATTTAAAGTCTAAAAAAAAACTTAGTCTAATTAGGAATCCTAGATATTATTTAGAGAACTCCTAAATAATAAAACACTTTCCTTTATCCATATATCGGATAATCACTAGATAACGTCTAACTCAAGCTATCTTCAAGCTTAGCCCAACATCAACATGGTCTCACCACTTCATGCTCATCCACATCAACCAATATATACTGTGTAAATATTTTTAAGCTATGATCTCTCTTTTTAAAGTGCTAGCCTCTCTCAAAAAATTCACCGGTAAAGTTTAAACTTTATGCAACCAATTGAAATACTATCTTATCCGGCAAAATATCTTGTTGTCAAGCTTCGTTTTCTAAAAACGATAGCCGGATTCGGAAGCAGATTATGAATCTTTAACCATTCGTAGATTAGTGATGATTTAGCTTCTCATTCTAGCAAAAATCTTGGACCACTTTTGGCTTTTGGATTGACAGTTTGGGTCTAGAGAACTCGGTTTAGGCTAAGTCTTTAGCAACACCAAAAATATAAGAAACAAAGAGAGAGCTGAGAGATATTGGATCCAAGAGAGGAAAAGAGAAGAGTTATTCGTCAGCTCGAGATCGTCATTTAGTTATTCTTGTTCTTCGGTTAATTGTAATCTCTCTTTAGCATTCTTTAATATAAGAATCACCAGCGTTGCTTAAAACTCGTTAAATGATATGTGCCCACATAATAGATCATCGCACAAAGTAGAATAGTTTGGAGACAAGAACGCAATCGAATATCAGATTCTGCACAAGTGGTATTAGAGCATTCCAAGAATCGATTGCAAAACAAAGTAAAGAGGATATTTGAAACTTATCTGGTGATTCAAAGAGGCATGTTTGTTAAGGAGCTACTTCTAAGTTCATATAAAAATCGAGTGTCCACTGCAATCTGCGTGTTATTAAGCATATGGTTTAGTAGTGATATCATATTTGCATTATGTCTCGCAATCTGCAAAAGAAAGAGTGTTAGGCAGCAACAGATCAAACTTCGGGAAGGTTCTAGATGGAGAAGTTTAACGGTAAAGGCGATTTTGGTGTGTGGAAGTATAAACTGTTAGGTCAATTGGAGATTCAAAGGTTATTATCAGTGCTTCAAGAAGATGTAACTTTTGTGTCAGATACAAGAAAACAATTAGAGGGGGAGGAACCTAAACAAGATCTTAAGAAAGCTAAAAAGGATCTAAGGGTTAGAAGCTTATTCAACACTTGTCTCAGTAATACAGTCTTGAGAAATATTATGCATGAAAATACTGCCATAGATATGTGGAGAGCCTTCGAAAATGATTGTAAGAAGAAATTACTTCATAATGGGATCTGCTTAAAGAAAATGTTTTATTGTTACAAAATGAAGGAAAAAGCCAATTGAAGAGAATGTAGATACTTTTCTCAAGTTGATTGATGACCTAGCTAGCATCAAGATCACTATTTCTAATGAGGATCAGCCAATACAACTTTTGTCTGGGCTCCCTCATATGTATGAACCTCTGGTTCACACTCTACAATATGAAAGTGGCAAGGCGATCCTCACTGTGAGTGAAGTAGTAACAACCGCTTATTCAAAGGAAACAAAGTTAAAACAAAAGGGATTGTTAGGTAAGGGATAGTTAATGTCAGTAGGTTTATATATTGAGTCTCGTGATAGGCAAGAAACGGTATAAGATAAAGGGGGTAATAAGTAT
This sequence comes from Anastatica hierochuntica, assembly GCA_900406275.1. Classification (NCBI taxonomy): domain Eukaryota; kingdom Viridiplantae; phylum Streptophyta; class Magnoliopsida; order Brassicales; family Brassicaceae; genus Anastatica; species Anastatica hierochuntica. The sequence continues at coordinate 5,966 of OVAN01002642.1, forward strand.
AACAACCAACAAATTAGATCTAAGACACGGGGAAATCAAACCTTAAGCAAAGATTCAACAAAGCCAATGAGAGTGAAAGCAATATATGTGAGAAGAATGACCATTGGAAAAGAGAATGTCCTGATTAAGATCAAAAGGGTTCAAAATTTTCAAATACAACAGTAGAGGTGAAAGAAACAATGGTTCTTACTGCTAGGACTCTTGACTCAAAGAATGAATGGGTGTTAGACTCGGAGTGCACCTTGCATAGTACTCTTAACAGAGATGTCTTTTTTGATGTCAAAGAGTGTGAAAGGGGTAAAGTGTTGATGGAAAATAATAATTATACTGAAGTCAAAGGTGTTGGGAAAGTGAAGATCATAAATTCTGATGGTTCAGTGGTTATCCTCAAAGATGTAAGTTATATACCAAATATGAGCAGGAACCTAATATCGTATCGTTGGACAGGTTAGAGTGCATATATGAAGGTGGAGATTACATTGTTACATTCTACAAGGATGGTCACATAATCACTTGAAATTATCAAAATGGTTTGTACTATCTCCAAGGGATAATTGCTAAAGGAGAAGTCAATATGGCTATGAAAAAGGAAGAAAGCAATAAGTCTGTGGCACTCGAGATTGAGAGACATGAGTTCCAAGAATATGCAACTCATGGTGAAAAATGGTTATCTACAAGAAGCAAAAATAGGTGATTTTGAGTTCTGTGAAGGATGTGTTCTTGGATAGTCATATAAACAGTCTTTTCCTACAACAAACATACTACAAAAGGTATATTAGATTATGTTCATTACGGTTTATGGGGTTCTCCTTCAAATACAGAGAGTCTAGGTGGCTGCAGGTATTTTGTTTAGCTTCATTGATGATTACTCAATGAAATTATGGGTCTATTTCTTGAGATATAAGGATGAGGCACTTCAAAATTTAAAGAATGGAAAATTTCCGCTGAGACACGAACAAGAAAAAAGTGAAGTGTATGAGAACTGATAAAGGTTTGGAGTTCTGCGATGCGCAATTCGATAATTTGTGTAAAGAAGCAGGAATCAAAAGGCATAGGATGTGTACTTACACTCCTCAGCATAATGGTATGGCTAAGAGAATGAACAGAACCATTATGGACAAGGTTAGGTGTATGCTGACAGGGACATGATTAGGTTAATAATTATGGGCAGAAGCTACATCTACAACTGTCTATCGAATCAACGAAACACCTAATTCTACTTTTAGTTTCAAACTACCTGAGGAAATATGGTATGATAACAAACCAAATGTTGCAAATCTTTAGAGGTTTTCTATATTGCATATGTACATACAACTCATGATAAAACAAGTCCTAAAGCAGTCAAGGGTATTTTTCTGGAATATCCCTTTGGAACTGATATAGGGTCTTGATCCCTGAGGAAGAAAGATGTACAACTAGCATAAATGTCATATTTCATGAGAATTTTATAAATAAGTATAATGATACCTCACAAGGTACATACAAGGGTGGTTCTTTACTAGGAATGTAAACAAATAAAGAAAAGGCTAAGAGAAAAGTTTCTTATAGCTTCGAGTTAATGAGATGGCCATCAAAGTTGGGAGAATTATCGGGTCAAGGTAGAACTGTCACATCAGAGAAAAATTTTGAGGATACAAATGAGGAAGCAACATCAAACACTAAAGATGATGTTGAAGGTGCAAGACAAAAATGAAAATTGGATGAATATCTCCTAACTAGAGACAGGGATAGAAGACAGAATATTAGATCACCCTTTAGATTTGAAGGAGATGATTTTGTTGCATATTCTCTAGTTGTAGCCGGGGATATGGAAATTGATGAGCCGAAGTCATATATAGAGGGCATTAGGAGTAGTAAGAAGAAGCAATTGTCTAATGTTGATGATGATGAGTAATATCCCTTAAGAAAAATGACACTTGAAATCTCATTGATAAATCAGGAAATCGGAAACTGGTTAGCTGCAAATGGATCTATAAGATCAAGCCAAGGCCATGATGGTTGTTAAGGGTTATTCTGAAAAGGAAAGAATATATTGCAATAAAATATTTTCCCATGTTGTCAAGCATGTTTCCATCAGGATAATATTATCACTTGTAGTCAAGATAGACTATGATCTGGAACAACTAGATGTGAAGATATCCTTCCCACATAGCTATCTAGAGGAAAAAACTCTAATGGAACAACCTGAAGGCTTCATAAAGAAAGGAGATGCGAATAAAATATGTTTATTTAAGTCTCACTATGGTTTGAAGCAGACGTCTAAGCAGTGGAATCTTAGGTTTGGCAGTTTTATGAGGAAAGTTGGTTTCATCAAAAGTGCCTGTGATCCCTGCATATATAAGAGAAGTTCATGCTGACAGATAGATTTCTTACTGCTTTATCTGAATGATATGTTGATAGTCTCTGGTAATGTCAATGTCATTGATAAGTTAAATGCAGTCTCAGTCATGAGTTTGAAATGAAGGACCTAAGAAATCATCTAGAATTCTAAGTATAGATATTTTCAGAGATGGAAAGAAGGGAATCTTGATACTGTCACGAGGAAACTACCGTGAAAAGACTTAAAGTTTTTGGGATATTTGAAGCTAAGATTGTGACTACTCCAACACTTCACACTTCAAACTCACGAGTTTGACCTCAGAACAACAAATTGAAGAGATTATGCACACGAGGGATATACCATATTTCAATGTTGTTGGTAGTTTAAAGTATGTCATTATTGGTTCCAAACCAGACTTAGGGTTTGCAGTCGGGTTAGTCAATAGATTTATGGCAAATCGAGGAAGAGAACGCTGATTAGCTGTTAAATAGATTCTAAAGTACTTGACATGTTTTTACAATTAGAATCTAACATTCAAGAAGGGTACATATCTCTGTATTGAAGAGTTTTCAAATTCAGACTAGGCCATAAATTTGGATAGAAGGAGATTTTTATGTTGGTCGGAATACAATTTCGTGGAAATCATGTCTACGTTCTGTTGTGACTCTCTCAACTACAGAGACATAGTCTATGGATCTTGGGGCAACTAAAGAGGTCGTTTGGCTAAAAGGGATTTGCACAAAACTGGGATTTTGTTAAACTTCACTGACATTCAAATAGTGAAATTTTCCTAGCTAATAATTCAATGCATCATGAAAGAAGCAAAAAGAAATACTAAGTTTCATTTCATTAGAACCTTAGTAATTAGTAGTGAGGTGGTGCTAAGCAAAATTTACACAAAGAACAAAAGTGTTGATTCCGGGGCTTAAAAAGACCTAGAAATAAGTTATACATGTGTTGTCATCTTCTTAAATTGAATAGAGAAGTTGGGATGACTCCATGTAACTTCAAACATGTATCCTCGTCCTTGGATCAAAAAAATGTAGATCGAGTTAGTGCCTACAAGGAGTTGAAACTTCTGACTGAGAACTCTGTGTTTGAGAAGTTACCTGTTGAGCTAGGAACCAAAAAAGTGAAGGTTCTCTATTCAACATGGAGCCGAGATTTAGAGTCGAAAGACTATATGTTTTTCTTTCTTTATTCACGTTTTTTAGAAATATGCAGAAGCATGCTCAGGGTGAAACATGGAATGAACAAAGGAAAAATGAAAACTGAATTATCTTTTGTATGAAGGTCGTAATGATAAAATTCATGTGACTTGTTTTCAGAAAATCTTAAAGAAATAGAGAAAATACGTGAGATCATTAGATGAGATGGAGATTGGTTATGTATGATCTGTTCATCAGAAAGAGACCATAATACAATTTCGTCGTCCACATCACTTGAAAAGATGCAAAGAGCTAAGTTAGGCTTTCTTTATGAATGCTGATGTTGTTTAAGTCAAAGGTAGTGTTTTATTGTGGGATTGATTTTATACAACATCTCACTGAACTTCGTTGGACCAAAAAAAAACAAACATTCATGAAGAGGAGAATGTGGGCTTTGTATCTAAGGAAAGGCTCATGATAAATTTGTTATAAGAAAAAGAGAGAATATCAGTTTTGGCTAAGTTTTTAGCAGCAACCAAAAACAAAAGAAATAGAGAGAGCTGATAGAGATTGGATCCAAGAGAGGAAAAGAGAATAGTTCTTCGTTTGGAAAAAAAGGAGAAGAGTTCTTCATCAGCCGGAAATCGTCATCCAGTTCTTCTTATTCTTCGGTCAACTGTAATCTCTCTTTAGCATTATTGTCAGATCCTCTTTGTAACTGAAACGCAAGTCACTTCAGTGAGTGTAATATTTTTATGATTGTGGATTTTAGGAGCAAGATTCTCACACGAGATGTACCAACGTTGTTGTGAACTCGTTAAATGATTTGTATTCATATAATAGATCATCACAAAAGTATAAGATTTTGGGGATAACAAGACAATCAAAGATAAGATTCTGCACATAACCTTTTATGAAGTTACTTATAAGTTGTTTATAATTAGCATGAACTCATTCTGCTAGCTTTGACAGTTTTGTTTGGGAGTTATGTTAATTTGCATATTTTAATCCACATGTTTTTCAACCTAAAAAAGATTTAGAATGCTTTTCTTCTTGTTCTTCCAAAGCTCAAGTAATCTCTGAACACTAGAATCTATAGACAATTCCGCACAAGCAGTCGACTCATTATACAACTTGATCAAGGGAAAGTATAAATTTTCTAATAGAGCTTAGATGTGCTACATTTTTGCCTCCTATATATGATATCAAAGCAAAACTAAAACCACCCCTTTTTGTTGTTCACGTAATACAATTACATGATAACCTTTATCAATACTCAATAAACTCATACATCGATAATTATTTTTTATTCCAAATTATTTATGATAAATTTAATTTTATATTTAATATTCATGTAAATTTATAATAAAAATATTATAATTCCAACATTATTATTTATAGAGGTTTTACTAAGAAGATGTTTCACTATAATCAACTTTTTATTTTGATAGGACTATACATAATTAAAACTTATGATTTGTCTTTTCGAAGAACATATAAATAACAAAGAAAGCGCTAGTTTTTTTGAAGATGATGTTGATTCAGATCAGGTGATTAGTAGAGCCAAAGAACCATGAAGTATTTGAAATTTCGATGATGTATTCTTGCTGATCAAATTGCATATCTTTATGTCCATGTTTTTAAAGGCTAGCATCAATGAAGTAGACATTTGGTTATCGAACCGGTTATTCCGCTCTTTCCAAATGTGATAGATCAAGGCATGTGAAGTGAGCTTGTACAATATGAAAGGAGATGTGTGAGATGATATTCTCATCCAAGCTAGGAGTATATCTCATGTGATGAACTAGTAGTATGGCAGCCGTAGTCTCTGGAGAAGCAGAGTCCAAAAATTCTCATCAAACTCACATCTTAGGAAGATATGATCCCTTATATCTTTACAGACAAAACACAAACAATAACGAGGTTGAATATTTAATCCCCGAGAGAGAAATCTCGATCTTCTGGGGGAGCCTATCAAGCAGAGTGACATACAACATGAATGCATTTCTAGGAGTATCTCCCTTTAACCACATACAAGCATGCCACATATTAATCGTACTAAAAGGCCTTAACTGCTACCAAGTCTTTGAGACACTAAACACTTCCAACTTTGTGTCATTCACAACCCAAAAAAATGTTTTCAGAATGAGGTGAAGCTAGGAGTCACCCATTACTGTCACAAGCGTCACTCACTGTATGATGCATGGTAACTCTTAGCTGCCTTTGTCCATCAACCCCAATGAAGTTGGATAAGGGGCCAAAAAGGATCCATGAATCAAATCAAACACCGGCAAACTTACCATTTTCCATCTCATGTTTGATGAATGAATGAGCTAAGTGTCTTAAACGCGAAAAAGACCTCCAATTCCAAAATCTTTTGCTTTTTCTGATAGGTCTAAAAAACTTGTATTTCTTAAATGATAAAACTTGTGCCAGGTGCGAAGCTATCCAAAGAGATTCACTTCTTGAGAATGGCAGCCACGAAAGTCTAAGGCACAAATAGGAGTGGGCGTTCAATTTCGGATTGGGTTCAGTTCGGTTCCATTCGAATTTCGGGTCTCCGAAGGCATAACATAAGTCTTGTTTGGGTATTTTTTTATAATTTGGGTCAGGTTTGGTTCAGATATATTCTAGTTCATGTCGGGTTTAGTAAGGTAAGAGAACTCTAGTATACTCAAAATTATTTCGAGTTCTATTCATATTTGGGTATTTTCGAGTGCTTCGAGTTACAATTTTTGGTTTTTACGTACTTTTTCATGGGTTTTGGGGTTCTCAAGTTTCAAATACGAGTTTTGTTTGGGGCTTTTACGATTTTTTGGATACATACTCGGTTCGGGTAATACCCAAAATATAAACGAGATATTATAGGTAAGGAATTTAGTATTCAGATTTTTTGTCCATCTCTAGGCAGAAGGTAAGGTTCCATAGATTCATATCTCGTAGATTCATGCCATCTTTGGGAGGCATAGCGTTAACCATGCAACATTCGCTTTATGACAATTCACCATATCCCCTGACCACCGAAATATGAAGCAAAGAGATTTAATGTTCTTGATACATCTCTTAGGGAGAGTGAAGACATATAACTAAAAGTTCAACGTGTCCATAATAACTGTGTTGATTAATTGTAGACGACTTACAAATAATAGATACTTGACAGTCCATACTTAAAATTTCTTCTCATGCTTGCCTATTAGAAAGGGTACTGAGCAAATCGTAGTTTCCTCAAGCGAATCCAAAGTTATCAAATTGAATGGGTTCAATTTGGCTATGTCTTGCTTAGAAAAGTTAAGTCTTGTTTTTGTTTACTCTTAAACCCGACCATGAAGCAAAGAGCTCCAACACATCCAAAATGACCTGCAAAGAAGTTGTTGTACCATAAAAGAAGAATGATGTCGGCAACAAACATGAAATCATAAATATGAAGATCCATGATGTTTGAATGGTAGCTAATCAAACCATTTTGGTAGTTTTTCTTCAGAGGGTTAAGTCAAGGAGATCTGATGTCTCCTTGCTTCCAGGATAAAGAAGTAAGGTGACATTGGATCTCCTTACCTCAACTCTTTACCTCTTATAAAGAAACCTCATGATTCTCCATTTACAAAAACTGAAACGGAAGGTGTAGAGATGAATTGCCATATCCACCTTACAAACTTCTCAAGAGTCCCAATTTCTCTCAATGTTTCAAAGACAAGTGACCATTTCATTGAATCAAACACTTTCTTCAAATCAACATTTAATAGATCTCTGTGGGAGATGTTCTTATGTCTGGACCAACTTCGTAGCTAAAGGAAAATTTTCTGCTTGTAATCTTCCTGCTAAGAACACATTTTTTGGGCATTGGATACCACCTGCATAGGAGCTATTTTAATATATATGCAAGCAGCTTGGGAATCACCTTGTATATAATGTTTAAACATGAGTGAAGAGTGAAGCCTGAAATATGTTGTCTCTGCTGCGTTTGGAAACTTTTGAATCAAACCAAGAGTTTTATTGTTCCAGTGCTTAAGCAATTGTTCTGAATTGAAGAACTCATCAACTACAACAACCACCTCATGCCCCATTATGCTCCAAAAACCTGTCAAAAACTTAGTTGTATTCTTTGGAAGTGAGACGAAGACAACTCTTATCTCTGTCTAAAATCTGCAGGAAGATTCTTCTCTACTCTTCTGAATAACTATAACTCAAAAGGGAGCTAATAGTAGTTGTAGATACCTCATGAAGACTTTTGTCATATTTAAATAAGTCTTTGAAGTAGTTGACACAAAGTTTCATCATACTGCCTTGAGAGTTTACTCGATCTCCTTGAGAGTTATAAGAAAGTGAACTCTATTCGTTGTGTTTCTAGTCGTCATTACCCTGTCCAAAGAAGTAGAGTTTGAATCACTCTCTTTAAGCCATGTAATCTTTTACATTCAAAAGAAAAAATCCTTTCCTCCACAACTTTCAGTGGTTGACACTTGCTTTGAGCTGCAATCTCACTTTTAACATTTGAAGGAGAGGGATCATTTATCAACTGTCTTTGAGATTGTAGTAGAAGAACATGTGTTTCACCTACTTTGAGTTTAATTCCTCAGTATTTTGTCCTGCTAAACTTTCTAATACTAAGTTTTAAGGTCTTAATCTTTGTTGAAGCTTTAAACATATTAGATCCCACATAGTTTACAGAGAACCAATCAATCATGACCAACTCCAAAAACTTTGGATTCTTGAGAAAGAGGTTATAGAATCTGAAAGGTTACTTTTTCTTCTGAGATGGATGTTGCAATGTTAAGCTCATGGACACATAATATGAGAAATCTCATTCCCCAAAAAACCTAAATGATATGGGAAAATTGAAGTTCATTCATCATTTACCAAAATCATGTCCAACTTCATGGCTATGGGTGAAGCACCCCTTTTGTTCCACCATGTAAATATGCTTCCCCTGAAAGTAAGATCTTCCAGAGATACTTTGAATAAGCACTTTCTGAATATTATGGTAGTCCTATCTATATTTTGACTAATGCATTTGACTGCTCCCAAGAAACAAGTACCTAGTTGAAATCTCCCAAGAGCATCCAAGGCATAGAATGGACTATGGAATGTTCAGAAAATTATATGATTTCCATCCATATGGGCTTTTTTTGCTTCTCATTAGTAGATGTATACGCCAACAATGCCACAAAACCAACTTGTAACACATTTAACTAAATCTCTCGAATTATCATCTGGAAACTCTTTAAAATGTATTTTTCTTTACACTTAGATCCCACAAAATATGAATTTTCTCCAAATCTAAAAACTCGTAGTTATCTTCATAAGACCAACCTGGAAGTGGCTCATTGACTTTTTCTGCTTTGGTTGCTTCACATGAGTCTAACAAAGACCATCCAAAGCTGTTTTTTTCTTCTTAAATAATTTCAAAAACCACTTCTATGAAAATAGGTTAAAGCCTTTTACATTCTATTCAAAAAAGTTTTGTACATACATAAATGCTAATTAGTTGGATGAGGCTTTGTCCCGAACTCTCTTCTTCTTCTTTTTTCTTAAAGGGAAACCTCGTAAATTTATCTTTAGTACTATCATCACCTCTGATTGGATCCTCTGAGGTTGAAGCTAATCCGAAATCTGATGGTTGATGGTCAAACATGTTCTTTTACAAGTTTTGGCTCAGATCAATACACAAAGCACTACGAAACTCACTCACTAACTCAGTTTGGAATTGAGAAGACGTCGAAACAGCCTCTGTTCTGTCAATCTTTTCCAATTGAGAAAGTGGTGGAGGTGGAGTATTAACATTGTCTTACTCACTCGAGGCATGAGGCTCTTGTGATCTCTCGGATGTTCTAAGTCCTCTAGAATTCCTCCTACGACATTCCTTGATGTCAACAGTAGTTTAGCGATGATGAAAATGAACATTCATATGAATGGCTTCCTTAGGTCTATAATCATTAGCACTTTGACCACTTCAAAGTTAGTTTTGTTGGTGGTGGAGGGATGGCAAGACTTGGGATCACCACTTGAGGTCACCTACTAAACTTAAAATACGCTCGACCCTATCACTATTGAAGAACCACAAGGGAAAATTCTTGATAACACTAACAGTTTACCATTTGTAGTTAGATTTTTACTCATTTATTTGCAGGCTATAACGTTTTTTTGACATTTAGTGGTAGTTTTCTCGTATTTGTGATTTAAAGGACTAAACAGGTAAAAACCTTAAAAGGATGGAGAAACATGCTAAATAGACCTCATTCATATTTCCAAAAAAGTTTCATGATCGAACCAAGAATACGGGAGTTTAAACGCTTGATTTTTGCATATTACAAATGTGTACATATTATTAACATCAAAAATTTCACCCTGAACGAAAGCCTTACCTTCATTGAATTGATCTGAAATTAGGTCAAGATATATCATTTTGAGTTAGTTTTTAAATACAAGTGGTTTGAAATCATTCAGAGTTGGGACCAAGAAGTTACAATCGTTTAAGTTAAAATATGTTTGTCTGCCTCGAAAATGAAGCACGAGAAGCTCAAGTTCTTTCTCACCGGATGGTGTGCATATTCCAACCGGTTTGAGACTCATTTATGGCACAACCCGGTGGAAATGAAATTTCTTGGTTAGAGATAGATTTCACTTGTCATCTTTCGATTCAGCTAACCGATTTCAATTCCGTCAAAATGAATTAATCAAGGATGATCTAAGGAAGATGTAGCATTATAAATACTTATTTCTAGCTTTGAAAGAAGAGAGAGCCATGAATTTTAGATCAGCCATCAAAATCTTTAGGGATTTTTGTTTGTTCTTCAAGTTCTAAGAGTTTCTTTGGAGAGATTTTGATTTGTATTTCATAATAGAGAAGATTTCTAAACTCCTACTCTTAATACATGATGTTTCCGTTGGTATTTTTCTGTTGTATTTCTTGTTCTTTGTCTGAGTAACTAACTTGTTAGGTTCTAGGCTTTTCAAAGAGATTATATCATCATAAATTGCTAGTGTTTGTTTAGGGATTCATGTGTTCTTTGTCTCTGTTGATTATAATGCATGATTGCTTTACTGTGCATTTAGTAATATGGTCATAGGTATATTACAAAAGCCTGATAAATCACCTGAAACTAATCCTTGAAAAGCTAATTTACAAGGAGGCTTCGAAAATAAATTGTCTTGGCTTGGTGAACTTACTGAAATTTGATTCCATATATGCCTGTTTAGCTTCTGTAAGGATCAACGAAAGCTGAGTCCCTTGGTTAATTAAACATAGAATTCGGAACCTCGAAATTGAAGAGGATCTATATTAGTGTTTTTGAGTTTTAGACGTTACTTAATCATAATCCTTGGACATTACGGTTCATTTGATGCATGATTCTCTGCGAATTTTCTAATTGTCGTACTCCTTTCTCATTTGAATCAGAACGATTTTACTTTGTTATTTGTTGCTGTCAATTCTTATTTCGCTCACTAGATCAATTTTATTTTCTGTTTTTACTCAAGTCTGTTTCGAGATTCGTAGTGTACAATCTAAGTCCTCGTGGAAATTGATACTAGAACTACTACAATTGCTTTGTGCTCTTGTAGCCGTAGTATTACTTTTGGGTGAAATTTGACACACTATCAATTCCTCAATTTTAAACATATTGGCGCCGAAGTGAACTTTGGCTTCTCATGAATAAAACTTGGTTTCCATTTTTGGGAACGAACATCATCTACCCTTCAATCTGCCATAGATGGTTGTTTACCACTCTGATTCTGGCAGTAGAGTTAGGGTTCGTAAAGAGAAAAGCATATCATTCCGTCTTCGATACTGATATGTCACATATTTTTCGGCTTCATATGCCGTAAACTATGGAGTGAACAACACCATGAGATGGTGGACTAAAGCATAATTGACCCCAAAAAAAATTCTCAAGGTTTCTTATGCTTCTCAAATATTACTAAGTTCAATATCTTCACGTATGCTTCTCTAGGAGTGGGGGGTTGGAGGAACCCTGACCCTTTTTCTCTAGCTTCTTCGTGGTTCCTTTCACCATGTGTCAGCTTGCACCGTCTAAATCTGAGAAAGCGAGCCTTAAGGATGGTCCGATTTACAAAATTTGAAGAAACATTGGCCAAATCAGTTATCGTGGCTGAGGTTCGAAGGGGGCTAACCGCAACCTTAAAGTCGGTTGCTGCTGAAGAAACTTTTTCCGAGTCTGCAATGACGATGATTACAACGACATCTAAAATTTCCAAAGTTTTAGCTAGAGGTTTGATTGGAGGGCTCTGGATTTTGGATTTGAAAGGATTTTGATTTTCTTCCACATTGTGTCGTCCCATTTTATCCTTACTCCTCCAATAAGTACCACGTTGAACATAACATATGATCGTAATGATATTTATGTCATAACATTCATTCATTGTGGTTATAAGCTTTGCGTATATTAATTTTAGTTGCCAACTATATATATATAATGGTGAAATCAATTTATAAACAACAAGCACGTTATCTCACATGCATCTTCTTACTACGAATTCAGTTTGCAAGCATATTCGGTCTTGTGTATGTGTTGGGAATGCATTTGCGTATGGTCCATTATTTTATTTTTGTTTTTACTTTAAATTAAAAATTCAATTGTGAAAACTCATTGGTCTGATGTTCAAAGTTTAAAAAGCTTTTACACCAGCTATGGGGTTCAATTCTAAGAAAATGAGATTTCTTGCAGATTATTCGATGCAAAGTTAACGAGAAATGTCAAGCAGAGTCGTTCGTCGTGGCCAAATGTGTTTTGAAGAGAGCATGTCCATCGAAGATGTGGTAAATACAAAATCGTCCATCGTGAATTCGAATATTGTAGGGGGAGTTATGTCATAGTTAATCTGAATGTTGTAGAGAGAGTTATGTCATAGAGTCTATTTGTGAGGTTGATCATCAAAATCGCATATGCTAAGGTAATGAAATAAAATCCACTATTAATAATTTTTAAAAGAGTGGATAAGAAGATTAAAGTATAATGAAGATGTAATTTTCAAATTCAATCAATGTTTTAAAAAAAATTAAGGCCCAGATTTTCTTCTTTTTTAAAAATAACATTTGTTTGTAGTGGAATGTCTTTTATTTATATGAAATTTATTAAATGAAGATCTAACCTTTTTTTCCAACTCGGTCCTCTTAAAATTTTTGTAACGAGCCCACTTGAGATTTAGATAAACTCGCATCGCACCTAAACTGTTCCTTATACGAAACATCTAAATTTTCAAAGTTACTTCACGACTACCAGTTGCATTAGCTAAGTGATATACTCGTATTTTATAACCTCTCTAGTGAATTTTTAAAGTAGTAGATGTAGTTCTCCACTGCGCGCAACTTTATGTATCTATATGTTGTTCGTTAAGGTGAGAGCAATTTCCTTACCGTTTTTTTCTTTTGTTACAAGAGCATGTTCCATTTATATGAGCAAATTGTATAATATGATGTCAAGTTATTTTTTTCTGTCATTGGATTGTATGTACGTGTTTGTTGATATTTTTGATTATAATAATGAATGTAGTTTTCAAAACAATTTAAACACTTACCAAACTAAAACGTCTTTTTTTCTCTGGCGACTCTCTCAGTGACTCTTCCCGTGAAATCCATGCTTGAACTTGCCGCCGTCGGCGGCGTTGGCCCTGGCCGGCATCGCTTGCTTTTCTCCCCCTCACCTTTGTTTCTTTCCTTCTTCTTCATTCTTCAAATCTACCGCATCTGGTGTGCCTTTCCCCCTTTAGGATTGAGCTTAGGATCCTTGAGTGCGATGACTTGGCGAGAACTACTGCAGACAGAACCTCATCTCCCTCCGGGGAAGACTTGTCAGCGAGATCTATTGTTGGTGAGATCTATTGTCGAGATCTATTGGTGGCTGCTACATATAGAAGCGAAGACCGTCATATCTGGACTGGATCTAGTATCCAAGACTGCTCATTCTAAGAGAAGCAAGCCTCAACAAGCAAACACACATTAGTGCTCAGTTCAGCGTTGCTGGAACTCTTCTGGAACTTCTTCTCTTGGAATAATCCTCTCGGATTCAACCCTAGAGATCCTTTGGCATTATAGTTATGCCCCTCGCTCTATCTCCTCCAAGTCTATGTCGCCCTCGCCGCAACCGCGATTAGCCATCAGACAATCTTCGTGCTCTGTCGATCTTTGCCACTCGTTTTGGCTAGCTCCAGTTTGGCCGGATATGGCTCCTTTGGCGCATGTCTCTTTTTCAGACGGTGTGGATTCTCTAGATCTGCTAAATCGGAAGAACATCCCACTGCTATTCTATCTGCCAATGTTCATCTGTCGTACAACTATCCGATCAAAACCCATCGTGGAAGCAACTAGGGTTTCTGATTTTGATGGGCCGGTTTTGGATTCTGTTTGTTTAAGCCCCATGGTTGGGATTTGTGATGTATTCTTAATATCCTCCATAATCGAGAAGATTGGGCCAAACTTAAAAATTTTATTAGTTGGACTTTATAATATGGATTATAATCTCTTTAATGTAGAGAGTTTTATGAAAAGGTTTTTAATTTTGCCTAAATTATTTACCGTGAAAATAGACATTTCAAAGTTTTGATTGGGATACAAAATTTTTTTCACAACCTAGCTTTTGAGGCTACTGCTAGCAGAAACTTTTGGCTTCGGTACGATTCTATCGATGTTCAGAATTTCTATCTGATTACATATCCTGGTAATAAGGGTCGTGCATTTCACTAGAGATTATTTGTATTAATCTATAATAATTTTGCTGGCAGGGTACCCATTTCCTCCCTTTTGGATAGAATTTTATCAATTGAGGAAATTTTTCGGATATGGAATTCAATCAAAACAAGACTTTCAATCCTCTTGTTACCCAATTATTCAGACTATTTCTTCGTGAATATAAGAGTCGAGCTACCTTTCTGTCTATTTGTTCGAATCTCTGGAGTATTAAAGATAAAAACAGAAGGATGTCCTCTCGTCAAATATCTCTTGTTTCTGAGAATGTTTCCCTTAACGTAGATATCGTTCTGCGTTTGACAGTCTAGTGGAACCTTCCTATGTCTAGCAAGGATATTATTATTCAAGGATTTTGGGCCGTGAGAGTTCTCTATCGTCATATTCTTGTACAAGGAGCCTTTGACTATTTGCACGCAATAGAGATGGAGCATATGTTTATGTTATCTTATCATACTTGATGGATGTATTTGTATTTTCCCGTGCCTATTGTCTTACTTGGATCTCAAAAGCACTTTTTGTTACTTTCACCCTTGTAAAATCGGCGGATCGTTTTGAACTCTACCTAGCGGAGTCTTATACCATTTTCTTAATGAAAAAGGTTTCGGTGAAAAAAACAATTTTTGGTACTAGTCCTACTAGTTATTGGAGAATTAAGTTTGGTGAGTATGACCAGTGGCCAGAATAATTTTTTTTGTAGGTGTTTGATTTTTAGTGTTTCATCTTTGTAATATCTTTATTTCCTTACAATATATGTAGGTTGTGTACATGTGTATGTTAGATATAAATAATCAACTATGATCCAATTTTCTTTTATTAAGAACAAAAAATGGTTGGTTAATAGAGATTAAATTAAGTCAATAAAGTCAATGATGTAGTTGAAATTGGAGAAATCTTGTATTACCATTAAAGAATTAAAGGAAATTTAAAGGTTATGAAATTGTGAAGCTAAACTTAAAAAATTAAGAGTAATATAAAAATTCTGCATATAAAGGTGTAACAATATATTTCTTTCTCTCGGGTACAACTTGTTATTTTAATTAATTAATTATCAACAGAAAAGAACCACATGAAGTAGCAGTACCACTCTTTATAATGATTCAAAGAAACTACAACTGAAATAGAAAGAAAAGACACAAAACATGATACTTTTCAGCTTTGGAGTAGAATTATTTAAGTAAAGAATCATCCTGATATGCAAAAATCTTATTTGGTATCTCTAGAACATCGTTTTTTTATATTTTGTAGTCGGAACATTTAAATCTCATAAGGACTCTTAGCTGTGGAGAAAACATGTAAAAATCTTAGCTATCAAGACAATTTAGAAGTGATGAAGTTACAATGTGTAGATGTTACGAAGCTAAGCAGGTTAAAAAACATTAAACATCTAATTCTCATAAGGTGCTTACTTTACAGAAAGAATTGTGGCTTCAATACATTAACTGCATTGGACGAAAGCCATAACTTTTGCGTCTAAATCCAAGAATAAATGTCGTATAAACATAATGTAATTTAAATGTAGTGATGAAAATTCGAGTTCTTAAAATTAATCATATATCTAATTTGTTTTCCTCTTTTTAAGTGTTGAAATGGATAACGCATGCTGGTATGCAAATGGTGTATTATGTTTTCTACCCAATAATCTAGATTATACCAAGTACCATATAAATGGTTCAGAACTTCTCCAAACTTATCATCAATCTAATTGTATACATATTTTGATTAACATAATTTATCTAGACGACTACGAAGTAGTGTTTCTCTTTATGTCCCTTATCAAAGCTTCTAAGCTCATGTACATATTCAAATAAAGAGCATAATTTAAATACCAGTGTCCCTTAGATCCGATAGTGGCTACTTTAACAGTGATATTTGCTTTAGAATATTTAAGCAATTGGTTCCATCGTCCATTTGTTTTGTGCATGCTTGCAAATTTTATATCATCTTTGATATGCAGACATTATAAGATAACAAACGTATGAGAGTTCAATTTATATCCTTTTCTGAGGATAAAGAATATCTCAATTGTGGCATTCAAAGCCGGGAATGATAATGATCCTTAATCCCCCAGAAAACTGGAGGTTACAATAAAACACTTTGTTCTTTTGAGCTTTAGATGTGCTATGAACATTTGGTCAAGTTTAAAATTGATACACCACAAATGCAGAAGGATAAACTAAATCAAATCAGATATTACCCAATTGCCTTGTCCATACGATTATCGACAACTTTGTGGATAGGAGACTTGTCTTTTGAAATCTTATACTGAGTGGCTGATGTACCACTACTCTCTTCTAGTATGTCAGAGTCCTCATGTGATTGACAGAAACTGCTAACGACGGAAGATTGAAAATCAGCGTAGATATTCTGGGGAATGGGAAAGTGCATTTTATGGACCCTCAGAGCTCTCCTCTCTATATAAAACAATAACATACAATTTATGGATCGATTAAAGGATAATATCATGTAGCAAATCGAGAGAAAAGCTCAAGAAATTTCAAATTTTTAGGAATGGAGACAAAAAAAAAAAAAAAATTTAGAGAAGGGCCACTTAAGATCATTGGGTAATATGTAAGCAAATATTTAGAGATAAAAAAAGAGAGGAAAACATGTCGAGAATGACCTGTGAATGATGATTACCTTTAGAATCTGCTGATGCATTTTGAGATTTGTGATTAACTTAAAATATTAAAGATTGTATCTCAGTTCTTCACCCTCTTTGCTCTTGCTACCTGGTGAAATGTGTTTTCTTTATCTATTCTAATAAGTGTGACATGATTTCGAAAGAATTAGAGAGACAAATCATATGCAATATCCAAAATCAACATATCTATGATGTCAATTAAGCTTGGTTTACTCACCTCTTCAATTAGCTTCTCCTTGTGAAGTGTTTCTCTTTGATACAACCGACGCCAGCCATTACATTTTTATTTAGACCGTCAACGCCAATTTATTCTCAGTCTTATCAGCTAGAATTGCATAAATATATGAAATAATTATTAGAGTTAAAGATTGACAAAAATGGTGAAGAGGCTTGAAGAAGATAGAAGAGTAAACTTTCTTTGTATTGTATAAATGCTTTCTTTATTCTTATCAAAAGTTAGTTACAAACGTAAATGTACTCTCAATATTTATATTATATCTAATACTAAGAAACAAGTAGGTTTATTGCTCTTTATATCAAATCAATCGGTTTTGTCACAAGTTAACTCCAATAACAGTCATTCAGAGGAGATAGGGCGTTATGGAGGGAGACAGAGAGAAAACGATAGCTTCCTTTCTTTTTATAAAATTTCATAATTTATGTGGCTTTTAGTTAAGAGAAATATAGGATGATGTGGGAGCATGTGAGAACATCATAATAATATGACGTGATAGCTTAGAATGTCTAAATTCAAGTCGCTTTAAATGCATTATAGAGTCTATGCATTTATGTCTCATTTCATAATCTTTATAAAATCAGATGTCTTAGTTTAGATTCTTGTGTTTGTACAACATTCTTGCATGTTATGAGTCATATTAGGTGTATTCAGAGTTATAGAGATATGAAGATTGAAGGATGCTGGATAAAATACTTTTTGACGCAAACAAATATAATGAAGATGTAGACTATACCAAAGTACCTCAAGTAGATCAATGTAGAAGCAATCAAAACAACTGAAAGATTGTGTCAAATGAAGGTGTTCTCATGCCTAAATTAATCTCAAGACATTTAATTACCTTTATTTTGGAGGTGGTTTCAACTCATTATGAGTTTTAGTTCAAAATTTCTGGTCGATTTACTAAATATACGTCAAACAGAATTGCATATATTCAATTGGTTTTAAAAATCACATCCAACTGGTACAAAATGTTTGATCGACTGGTTGATCACTTTCCTATATGTTCAATTAGGTGATTAATAAAGAGATTGATTGAAGAGAAATGAATTGATCTAGTTTAAGTGGTGATAGACCTAGGATTGCACTTAACACTTAAGTTAATGATCAAATCAGTAACTTGATCTAATCAAATGCCAAGTATGTGAGGCAATGTTTTCTCTTGTTACTTAAGGGGGTTGTATTCGTTTTGAGTGATTTGTGTTAAAATCTAAAATTCTATGTTACTGATACAAGAATTTTAAAAAGTTTTATTAAATTCACTGTTATTGAAATGGTAATTTTAAAATGTATCTTCAAATCAACTGTTATTAGAGATATTTTAAGTAAAAGTGGTTTAATGTGTTTTAGTGGAATTTCCTTGTTAAAATTATAAAAGAATCAAATCACATCAAATCACATGGTTTTAAGTGGAATTGCAGAGAATTTCTACAAAAATCACAATTACTCCCCAAATTCATCAAAATCTTCTATAAACTCATTAAAAATCAAATCCCATCAAATACACAATTCAAAACCTCCTCCTAAATCATCATGTTTAGTTTGTTTTTTGTTTGAATTTAACGGCCTAATTTTCTTTTTGGTCAACAACACACTAATCAGAATCAATTTAATAGTCTAGTTAAACAACCAGAATCAAAACATTGTCTTAGATTAACAAGTTCTTTCCATTCCTAGTATGCTCTTCAGAACTCCTTGTGAACCTCTTATTATGTTACAAATGATTTAATTCATATATTTTAGGTTTAATTTGAATTTTAAAACTCCATGTTATCACTAACGATGTACAAATAATTTTTTTATATACACTTAAAAAATTATCATAATTTGATGTATTTTTAATTCTGATAATTGTACAAGTACTTTTATATCTATATTTTTGATATTTTTTAAATTAATTTTTTAAAAATTATAATTATACAATTTTTTATAAAATTATTTAGTTTTTTTTATGTTTTTTGTTTTTATTAGTTAGAAATAAAATTTAATTTATATATCAAAATTTTTTATTTCAATTATTAATTTTTATATTAAAAGTTTTATTTTGATTTTTCCATTATAATTTTATTTTAAATTTAAATTTTTACAATGTTTATTTAGATAATTTTTTTATTTTAAATTTACTTTTTAAATTTTTAGTTATACAATTTTTTCTTTTATTATAGATTTTTTGTTTTTACTTTTTATTTTTTTTTAATTTCTCGTTTTATGTTTTTTAATTTTTCATTTTTTATTTAAAACTTTTGGTTGTTTTTTTTTGTTTTTTTCGTTTTCTTTTGTTTTTCAATTAATGTGAAAGAATAAAAGACAATGACATTTTCGAAATTTGATGAATATTTAGATTTAATAGTAAATTGCCAAAATATTAGAGCTAGTTTAGTAAAAAGCTGTTATTCTAGTAGATTTTAAATTTTTTAGAGTTATTCTAGATATTTTTCTCAATTTAGTAAAACAAAAACTCTTTAATTTTGTGGCCATGTTAAATATGGAATTTCTTTTACTAAGGTTATGCCATTAATTTAGTTTTCCAACTACAAATAAATTAAAACTAGGATTTTAGCCGCGTTTCTCGCGGAAAATTTTTTTAATAATATTTTTGTGATTGTTGAACCTTTATAAAACATATGTTAACAGTAATAGTAACTAAATTTAAAAAGAATATATACCAATACATATTAGTTAAATTAAATATTTTAGAATCTTTTTAAGCTATTAACCCGTGATGGATTTTAAAAATCATTTGAATAATATTTTAAACTTATGATACGATTTAATTATCAATATTATATGATCTTAACATAAAATATAAAATAACTGAATGAAAAAACTTCGCAATTTTTAATGTCATATTCCTTTAGTTAAATTTTATTTACATATGTGTATTATCATCACTATTGGTATGTACGTGTAAATGGGACTAATAAAAACTCATATATTCAGTAGTTATCAATTAATATATTATGAGCTCGTTTAGGAAAAATAAATATTCCACCTTTAAAGGGGGAGGTGGATCCTTTAAATATTTGTTTTCTAACTTAATTTTAATGAGTTACTAGTTAGCCGCCCGCGAGGATTCGCGGGTATAAGTACTCGCAGGTATAAGTATTATAGATTATTGAGAAAAAATGCTCGTTCTGTGCTTAGGAGCTTCTCCCTCAATTAGAAGCTTTCACCTCTGGTATCAGCGTGGTGACTTGTTACGGAAGGTTTCTTTCCTTGGCGGTGTGAGCGAAAAAAAGGAACGTTTTCCTTTTTGTTCGATAAAAGATATGGTATTTTCCCATTTTGGTACACGAGAAAGTTGTATTTTAGTAAAGAATCTTTATGCTTTCCTCATTCACTTGAGAAAATTTCGGCCGAAAACAGAGGTTTTGGTTAAAAGGTATTGTGTTTCACCAGAAAAAGTGAGAACTCGCCGCCGGTGGTGTAGCAATTCCCTTTTCCTTCTCATGATGGATGAGATTCTGGACAATGCGTTGCTCTCGATGACTCTTGAAGAAGATGTTCCTATCATTATTCCGGATGAGGGTAGTTTCAAAGCAGAAGTTAGGAATGTCAAGAGCTTAATAGGTCGTTTTCTGAATCCTGTGTATCAGAACATGGCCCGAATGATCCGTGTTATGCCGCAAATTTGGAGAGTTTATGAACGGGTTAGAGGAATAGCTCTAACGAAAGAAAGCTTCCAGATTATCTTTGACTTGGAAACCGATATCAACACCGTCATGAAGCATGGTTTTTGGACTTTCGACGATTGGGGAATGGTCATGGACCGATGGGTTAAGCATCCTCCTGCATCTTTCCTTCAGAGAACCCTATTTGGATAAGAATCAGAAGAATTCCGGTGAACTTTTTCACCTTGAAGACTATCAGAGCAATCGCAATGGGTATTGGACATGTCAAAGAAATTGAATTTGATCCGGATAAGCCTATTGTGGAAGACTTAGTGAAAGCTCAAGTTGTTTTTTTGATCTATCTCAGCCGTTTCGAGACACCAAAATAGTCTCTGTGGAGGCCGGAGGAACTTTCACAGTGGACATTGAGTATGAAAGAGTGAGGAAAAAGTGCTTCCATTGTATGAGATTAACTCATGAAAAGCAAAAGTGCCTTCTCTTGCAAGCTGTAAAACCACGTGAACATACCGAGTTGATAGGCAAGACATATTCACGGGATGTGCCTGGTACCCAGAGACAACATCACTCAAGCTTAGCAGATAAGCTCATGCCGCTTTTGGCACCAACAGTTCCACCGGATTTTACGCCTTTAACAAACATTGTAGCGCTGGAAGTTTTCGAACAAATGAAGCTATATTTGTCTTGTGGTGATCCAGCAGAAAGAGCAATAAGAGAGTTCAGGATGAAGGAAACTTTGGATGATTTGTCCAATGACCCGGTTGGGCAGAGTTCACATCTCAGACTTGAGGAGCCTCCTTTGATAAGCGAAAATTCAAACAGAGCATTGGGACATGTCTTTGACTTCAGTCAAACGGAAGGGGAGAATCTCTACTCTCTGTTAGACAGAGGGCCTGTCTTACATGGCGATACAACCATCCATAGGCCCCAGGTGACATGTCATAACCAAGATAGTGCTACAAATGCACCAAAGAACAGAGAAGTAGACAAGGCTATGGATCCAAATGATCCAGTACCTCTGTTTAACATTGGAAGCTCAGAAGCTACTTCATCCAACGGTTCGGGCAAGACCAGCATGAGTAGGAAGAAACAGAGCTCATGGTCAAGAAGGAAAAATAGTAAAACAAATGCGACGGGTAAGGATGAGCTTAAGCAAACTGATCTCCATTGTGGACAAGTGACACCATCCAAAAGGAAGACTGCGGAAGATACAGAGGTGTCATCAAAATGCTGTAAACAATTTGACGGTTCGATGGTTTACTTAAAACCATCCAACCCGCAATGACTACGCTCAGTTGGAACTGTCAGGGATTAAGAGGTGACCTGACAGTTCGACGCCTTAAGGAAATGTGTCGTGAACATTTTCCGGACTTCGTGTTTCTCCTAGAGACTAAAAACTCTAGTTCTCACGTTAGAAAGTTACAAAGATCTTTGCGTTATGATCAAAGCTTCATAGTGTATCCAGTGGGTCTAAGCGGAGGGTTAACATTGTTTTGGAAAGATTCACACAAGCTGGAAGTGTTGTACTCAAGTAATAAAGTGATAGATACAAAAGTGTAAGAAGGGAACGTCACATATTTTATCACTTTTGTATATGGTGATCCAAACAGAATACACAGACAAGAGGTGTGGAATGAAATCACCAACGTTGGCTGCGCAAGAAATGAAGTTTGGTTTCTCATTGGTGACTTTAATGAGTTAATGGATAATTCAGAAAAGCTGGGGGGTTCGATACGTCCAGAAGCTTCTTTCCAGGCCTTCAGGACTTTGACAACAGATTGCAGAATCCAAGAATTCCCTTTCTCTGGAAATAAACTTTCTTGGGCAGGAGTTCGTGAGATCATCAATGTTAATGGTCTCAAGGAAAAAGTATGGATCCAATGTAGACTTGACCGCGCCTTCGGAAACTCTGAGTGGTTCCGGTTGTTCCCGCGCTCTCACGTAGAATACTTGGCCCGCTGGGGCTCCGACCATCGACCACTATTGACAAGTGTACACGAGAAGACAACACGACAAATAGGACGGTTCAGTTTTGATCAGAGGTGGTGTACAAAGCCTGGCTTTGTGGAGGTAGTACGCAGAGGGTGGAATGCGCAGAATGGTGGCAGGGGCTTATCAGATCGAATTGGGACTTGTAGAAAAGAAATAGCTAAATGGAAGAGAACCTCCCTTGGTAATTCGAAAGTACAGATGGAGCGCATTAAAGATGAACTGGATTCCGAGTCTGCAAAGCTAACGCCAAATCTCCAGAGAATGTCTAGTCTAAAGAAGGAACTGACTCAAGCAGCGCATGATGAAGAAATCTATTGGAGACAAAAGAGCAAAGTGGAGTGGCTTAAAGATGGTGATCATAACACCAAATTTTTCCATGATAAGGTAAAGACTAGACGAATGAAGAATACTATTCAATCGCTCAAGGATCACAGAGGCATTGAGCATTTTTCGGAAGCTGGAAAGGGACAATTAGCTGTTAACTATTTTAAGACTCTGTTTACATCATCGAAACCACAAATAAGAGAGGAGCTTTTCCACAACTTCCAGCCGAGGGTGACACAAAAGATGAATGATTATCTCACTAAACCAGTTGGTGATGGAGAAATAAGGAAGGCTGTGAAAGCTATCAAAAGTGATAGTGCACCCGGGGTTGATGGTATGACGGGTGCCTTTTTTCAACGATTCTGGAACTTAACACGCGATCAGGTCACGAAAGAGGTGAAGCAGTTTTTTGAGTCGGCCGATCTGCCGAAAGACAGTAATTTCACATAATTGTTCTCGTTGCCAAAGAAGCCGAACCTGTGTGTCATGACCGATCTAAGACCAATTAGCTTATGCTCGGTATCATACAAGACAATATCTAAGGTTTTATGTGGGCGTCTTAAAAGGTTTCTCCCGCAAATGGTCTCACCTACACAAGGTGATTTTGTCTCCGGAAGATTAATCTCGGACAATATATTGATCGCCCACGAGATGGTTCATGGCTTGAAAACGAACCCGATGTGTAAAGATGATTTTATTGGGATCAAAACGGATATGTCTAAAGCATATGACCGCGTTGAATGGGATTTCTTAGAAAATTTGTTTATCAAGATGGATTTTGCACAACAGTGGATTACATGGATCATGACTTGTGTTCGTTCGGTCTCCTACACGATCTTGATTAATGGACAAACTTATGGATATGTGAAGATGATTTTATTGGACAAACTTATGGCTTGAAAACGAACCCGATGTGTAAAGATGATTTTTTTGGGATCAAAACGGATATGTCTAAAGCATATGACCGCGTTGAATGGGATTTCTTAGAAAATTTGTTTATCAAGATGGGTTTTGCACAACAGTGGATTACATGGATCATGACTTGTGTTCGTTCGGTCTCCTACACGATCTTGATTAATGGACAAACTTATGGATATGTGAAGCTGGAAAGAGGCATTCGCCAAGGGGATCCTCTTTCTCCTTTCCTTTTTATTCTATGTGCCGAAGCACTAGTCCACATAATGAACAGAGGCGAGATTGCTGGAAGCATTACGGGTATGAAAATCGCAAAGCATAGTCCATCAATTCAACATCTACTCTTTGCCGATGATAGTTTCTTCCTATGCCGTGCTACTTTTAAAGAATGTAAGGCCTTCCTTCGGTGTTTAAAGTTGTATGGTGAGGCATCCGGTCAAGAGATCAACTTCCAGAAATCGGCTATTACCTTTGGGAAGAATATCGATCCGATTATGAAAAGACTTTTGTCTTGCTTCTTGGGAATTCATAAGGAAGGTGGGGATGGGTCATACTTGGGTTTGCCGGAGTGTTTTAGTGGGTCTAAGCAAAAGTTATTGGCTTTTATTGGTGAAAAATTGAGCAAAAGGCTTAGTGGATGGTACGCCAAAACGCTTTCTCTAAGGGGAAAGGAGGTGCTCCTCAAGTCTATTGCCATGCCCTTACCAATATATGCCATGAGTTGCTTTCGCCTTACCAAGTTGCAAACACAAAAGATTACGAGTGCAATGACCTTTTTTTCGTGGAACTCATGCGAAAAAAAGAATAAGATACATTGGATCTCATGGGCGGAGATGTGCAAATCAAAAGAGAAGGGGGGAGTAGGTTTCCGTGATCTTGCCGATTTCAACCAAGCCCTCTTGGCCAAACAAGCGTGGAAACTACTCAATGAACCAGAGGCTCTAGTCATGCGAATTTACAAAAGTCGATACTTTGCATCTTCAAGCCTTTTAGATTGTGGTAAGGGGTTTTGCCCTTCATATGCGTGGAGAAGCCTCTATCATGGGCGAGAGTTGCTCATGCGAGGACTTATGAAATCAGTGGGCAATGGTCGAGGTACTAAGGTTTGGCTGGACAAATGGATACTCGACTCTCAACCACGAAGACCAACGAACTTACAAAGGACTATTGACTTGGAGATGTTGGTCTCAGATCTAATTACAAACAATGGTCAATGGCGGCAAGACAAGCTCAGTGGTTTGTTTCCCCCGGCGGATGTGATGCGGATCATGAAGCTGCCCGTAGGTAACGTGAAGGATACTCACGTCTGGGCCTATACGAACTCAGGCTCTTACACGGTAAAGAGTGGTTGCTGGTTTCTAAGTAACTTTCCCAGAGAATGGAGACCACTAGTGAGTCAACTGGATCAGGAGATTACGGGCATCAAACAGAGAATTTGGAGTATGGAAACGACACCTAAGATTAAGTTTTTTTGGTGGCGCGCAATCTCTGATGCTTTAGCCGTAGCAACACGCCTTTGGAGCAGAGGAATGCAAGTTGATGATGTCTGCAAATTATGTCAAATCCTGGAAGAAACAGCGAGTCATGTTTTATTCACTTGTGACACAGCTAAACAGATTTGGAACCAAACGCAATTACCTCAGTCTATTGGAGACTTCTCTGTTTTAATTAAAGAGAACTTGGTACACCTGTTGGATTTAATGGATGATTCTCATGTCTCCCAAAGAAGTATCATGTACAATCCCTTGGATTCTTTGGTATGTTTGGAAGAATCGCAACTCGATTATATTTAAAGGTAGACAAGAAACTGCAGCATGTATTGTTAAGAAAGCTTCGGAGGAGGCTACCGAGTGGTTGGAATGTAAAAGAGGAGCCTCGATAAGAGGACATGACGAACTGAGCAGAAACATAATGCATGAATGTTGGCTAAAACCACCTAATGGAGTCTCCAAGTGTAACATCCATGCGCATTGGAGAAGCTCGAACCATCATAGTGGAGGCGCCTGAATATTAAGAAACCATGAAGGTCTTCCTCTGTTCCATGCCCGCGACGCCATCGTGAATGTGCATGGTAAGGTTAACGCTACACTTCATTGTGTTTTGTGGTCTTTACAAAGCCTCCGAGACCTACGTATCAAAGACGTCATAGTAGCCATGGATTGTAAGGGAGCTTTTGATGTATTGACTAACCCATCAAGCTGGCCTAAATTCAGACATTATGCTAATCAAATTCGAGAGGTGCAAGATGGTTTTGAAAGTTGTTTCTTTGAGCTTGAAGAAGCGAAAACAAATCTTATCGCCCAAGACATTGCTAAGAGTGTTCCAAGGGATGGACGCTTCCATTCGTACTTAGCGATCGATGGTCCGACTTGGCTACATAACCGGATCTTGCAAGAATATGCTTAGTTACATCCGGTTGTACCTTCTTTAGGTTTTGGATGTATTGTCGTTTTTTGAACTTTTTGTTTCATTCAGTTTGCTATTGGAATAAATCTCACAGACGATTGAAAAGAAAAAAAAAGGTATAAGTATTATATGGAGGATTTAATTACAATGTCTTTTTTATTTTTATTTATCAAAGTAAATTATAGCCCACGTACGAAATTATAGTCCACATA